>JBBDGP010001729.1:0-284075 GCA_037952835.1 Lithobates septentrionalis
GTTTGCAGACCTAAACATGATGGATCAGAGGTAAAATATAAATGGATGCATGGCCATTCATTTCCACCTGTCTATAGATCAGGGGTCTCTAAACTGCAGACCAGATATGGCCCTTTGCCTACCTTAATCCGCCCCTCGGGGCACCATCTTTTCCACTGATACAAGGCACTTATCCTCCCACTGAAACCAATGATGGGGAACAAACTCTGCCACCGACACCAGAGATGGAGCATTGTTCCTCCAACTGAAACCAATGATGGGGAGCAAATTCTCCCACTGACACCAAAGATGGGGCATTATTCCTCCCACTGAAACTTAGGCTCCATTCAAACTTATACGACTCTAAAGTTGTGCCGACTTTGAGGTGCAACTAACGCAACTTTGGCTTTGACCAATGATAATGGACAACTGCTGCATACAAGTTTCATTGTAAAACGTTCACATACGACTTTCATGCAACATCTGAGGGTTAACATTGAAGTCTATGGCCCTCAAGTTGCATGAAAGTCGGACCAAAAGTAGTGCATGAACTACTCTGAAGTTGCTGCAAATAAGTCACGCATATATGAATGGTTACGAGACAGTAGTATAAAAATAAATAGTGCAAACACTAGATTATTAAAATACTAAAACAGTGATAAAACCGCAGTATCACAGCGTGTGGTCTTCCCCACAGAAAAAAAGTCTATAAGCAGTAGATGGTAAAACAGACAGTTCAAAGGAGGTTTTGAATGTAGAAAAAAAAAAAAAAAATGGTCCAAACGCGCACCTTTCACCAGAAATAGTGAACCAATTCTACCTTGTGCAGCACATTCCCCCAGGGGGTCAAACTCACCAGAAACTCTTAATGAGTCAGCGTTATGGTGGAATAAAAAACAGCCACTTAGAAGTCCACATCACCATCAAGATCCACCAGTACAGGGGCTCCAGAGTTATGTCATCGGCACATAGAGTAATCTCGTTTATTCTTAGACAAAACCCCCATATACAAGAGGAGCCCTTAGTAAAAACTGCGTACATCAAGTTTAAAAATCACAAGCGAAAAAAAGTAGTATGTGACCCAAAGGGCGCTATCACCATAATCAGCCGTCCTGGATGAAGCGAGCGTTTCCTTGCAGATAGCCGCAATCCCTTCCAGGTAGATGGTGGAGGACGGTGGAGCGCACAGCGTCACTTCCGGGATGTCGTGTTGGTCACGCCCTGACCGGTTTCGTCATTACGGACTTCCACAGAGGGTGTGCACGCAGTTTTTACTAAGGGGTCCTTTTGTATATGGGGGGGGGTTTGTCCAAGAATAAACGAGATTACGCTAGGTGCCAATTTTCTTGTGTTATGACATAACTCTGGAGCCCCTGTACTGGTGGATCTTGATGGTGACGTGGACTTCTGAGTGGCTGTTTTTTATTCTACCATGATGCTGATTCATTAAGAGTTTCTGGTGAGTTTGACCCCCTGGGGGAATGTGCTGCACAAGGTGGAATTGGTTCACCATTTCTGGTGAAAGGTGCACGTTTGGACCACTTTTATTCTACATTCAAAACCTCCTTGGAACTGTCCGTTTTACCATCTACTGCTTATAGACTTTTTCTGTGGGGAAGACCACACGCTGTGATATTGCGGTTTTATCACGTTTAATATCAGCGCTGTTTTAGTATTTTAATAATCTAGTGTTTGAACTATTTTTATACTACTGTCTGGTAATTTTTCCTGTTCTTTTTAACAGCTCCTTGTAAATATTGTGACAACTATATTTCAAGGATTGTGCTAATTTCTGCTAATAGATTTGTGGGATTGATCTGGTGCTGAGTAGGTGCCTTTTTTGTGCACCTCGCCTTTTTTAGATATAAGAACGGTCTTCAATGAAAAAACCTTGGGAATGACTTGTCATGCAACTTTGATGTCCAAAGTTGCATGACAAGTCGCACAAGTGTGAATGGAGCCCAAGGATGTCTTTTTTTTTTTTTTTTTTACTCCCACCAAGGCGATGGCATGGTTTACTCTGACTGATGGATACTAGAACATTTTCTACTCCCGATGGTCATAGTTTGGCACCCCTAAAGATCGAAGGGCAGTAAACTGGCCCTTTAATTTGGAAGTTTGGAGACCCCTGCTATAGATCAATCATGGGTACGTTGGGGCTGTCACACATACAGACCCAACGTTAAACGATACAGAAAAATCTGAACAGACGCAAGTGTGACATCCATTCCATTCTGCTCCAAATCAGCAAGGAATCCATTTAAGGATCAGATGCTGTTTATTTTGAAAGGACGAGTCTACAAGGGTCCTAAACTACTTATTTTGTTTATAGGACAGAGCATGGAACAAGATCAACCAAAGCCCACACCAACCTCATTTCAGATTACTGGAACACATGAGAACTGAATTGTGGTTGCTTGGTATGGCTGCATTTTCCCTTTAGACAGGCTCTAAAAGTCTATGGGGGTTAAGATTAAAGGCCCGTCGAGGCTGAAATGCGTAAAATAGATAGTTTTATATGAGCTGCTTGTCCAATCAATCAATAAAAGAAGAATCAGAACTCGGAGCTGAGTGCAGGAATAAACAGACAGGAATAAACGTCATGCACCAGAGTTTCCTTTTGGCTCCAACAGATTAAAGGGGCTAAGCAGGTATGTTTTTATATTTTTTTGATCATCGTTACCGCACAGGCCCAGCCAGCAGAATGAGATCTTAGCCCATGCATGGAAAGTGAAGGCCACAGCTAAGGGATGCGGACAAGTAACCTTTGGGGCAAGGAAGGTTGGGTTATTTTAGGTTGAAATGGGCTGAGGGGAAAATAGACTGTGAAATGCAATGAATTGGCAACCGGATGTAAAACGGACACCCATCTGCCCATAAACGAACATTGTGCTTTAGTTCAGATCCACCTAAAAAAAAAAAAAAAAAAAATAGACGGGCAGATTTGATCGGAACGATCTGTAAGGACCCTAATGGATTTATTTTTTGTACAAATAAAAAAAGGTAGCTGTACATCAAAAGAACAAATATGTGCATTTATGTAATATTTTGTAGAGAAGTGCCATAAAAAGTAGAATATTCATGGCACCTTCGTCCCATAAGGATATAGACAGAGGGAAAGAGAGGCTGTGTTTGGACTTTGATGGTACCGTATAGTTAACTGGTATTAAACAGGCAGGAATAAAATTATTCAAGGAATTTTTTTTACAGAAAGGAATACGATAACTCAGTTTACAAAAAAAATAGACAAAAACAGATCATTGCGATAAAAAAAAGTTGCATCCTATCTTTACCAGCTAGAACATCAATACCATCTATGTGGCGATTACTTTACATGTTTCACGGACTTAGCCGCTTCTTCAGGAGCTTTCAATAGTTAGATGGTGTAGAAAAGCGATTGTCATATAGCTAAAGAGATAAAGAAAATACACATATTTACAAGATACGGTGGGGGTTATTTACTAAAGGCAAATACACTTTGCACTACAAGCCCACTGCAAGTGCATTTGAAAGTGCAGTCACTGTAGATCTGAGGGGGATATGCAAGGAAAATAAAAAAAACCTGTATTTTAGCTTGCACATGATTGGATGATAAAATCAGCAGATCTTCCCCTCAGATCTAAAGCGACTGCACTTCCAAGTGGACTTGTAGTGCAAAGTGGATTTGCCTTTAGGAAATCAACTCCAATGTGTGAATACAACGAATAGCATTTTATGTAATATATAAGACATCTTATATATGTTTTATATATATGCACACACATGAAATGCTATTCACTATATTCAGACAATGTATCTTGTAAATAATATTTATATTTTCTTTATAGCTATATGACAATCACTTTTCCACACCATCTAACTATAGAACGCTCCTGAAGAAGCCGCTAAGTTCGCGAAACATGTAGAGTAATCACTACATAGATGGTATTGATGTTCTAGCTGATAAATATAGGATGCAACTTTGATACGATATCCATTTTTTGTAAAATGAGCTATCGTATTCCCTTTTGTAATAAAATTCCTTGAATAATTTTATTCCTGACTGTTCAATACCAGTTAACTATACAGTACCATCAAAGTCCAAACACAGCCTCGCTTTCACCCTGTCTATATATAATATTTTGAGCATATTATAAGAATTTGTATTGGTGTTCTGAAAATGTCAATTTAAATTTTCACTTTGTAAGGGAATTTTCTCTTAGCTTAGTCCACGAGGGAAACTGTGCCAAAGCATCATCCAATCACATGCAAGCAAAAATACCCCCCCCCCCTCCCCCGCAACATGGTTGGGTATTCTTTGCAGAGTAAAGTTGTACAAATATTCACTTAGCCAAGTTAAAATTCCCTAGCAAAGGATTGGGTCTTGTTGAGTGTGATTATTATCTCCATATTCTTGACATAAAATGTTAATTATTGCACACTTCCAGCCCTTAGACGCTGCTCTCCCTGGATGGAAGCAATATGCTCATAACCCGTCTCTAGAAGCCTGATAACTAGTAAAAGGCTTGGTTCACACTGCTTCAACCCCATAGTCACGCAACTTTGCATTGCGACTTGATGCTTTGCAACTCTGGCAAACAACAATACAGAGTGTGACACATAGGGGGAAATTTATTAAAACTGGCGCAGCAGTGCATGGTAGCCAATCAGCTTCTAACTTCAGCTTGTTCAAAAAAAAAACAAAAAAAAAAAAACTGGAAGCCGATTGGTTTACATGCAGAGCTGCACCAGATTTTGCACTATGCAGTTTTAGTAAAATAACCCCCATAGGATTGAACTTACAAAACCCTCTGAAGTTGCAGCCAAAGTCACAAAGCCAAGACAAAAAGGACTTCCTTGCAACTTTTGTGAGTTTAACATTGCAGTCTATGGCACTCTATTAAAGTAGTTGTAAAGGCTATTTTTTTAGTTTTATTTTATTTATTTTTTTAAAAACAAACAAACAAACATGTTATACTTGTTGGTTTTGCACAGAGCAGCCCGGATCCTCCACTTCTCATCTCCCTCTCTCCTTTGAGTGCCCCTCAGCCAGCAGCTTGCTATGGGGGCACCCAAGCCGAGTCAGAGCTCCATGTATCAATTCAGACACGGAGCCCGACATGGCTCCGCCCCTCTCTCCCCTGATTGGCTGGCTGACTTGACAGCCGCAGGACCCAAGGGCACCGCTGCTCTGTCTCAGCCAATCAGGAGGAGTGTCCTGGATCTCGCTGGAGAAAGAGAAGGGCTCAGGAAGGTAATTAGGGGGGAGTGCTACAAACAGGTTTTTTTTTTTTATCTTCATGCATAGAACGCATGAAGGTAAAAAAAAATTTCTGACTTTACAACTCCTTTAAAGCTGCACCCAGGGAAATAAAAAAAAAAAAAAAAAAAAAAGGGAGTTTTTTGATTTGTCATGTGACTTTGCGTTGCAGCAAGTCGCAGAAGAAGCTGCAGCAGTATGAACCAGGGATAAATGGATTGCAAGTGTTGAGCAAAGGTACCTTGTGGCTGATCATCTGGATTTGGGAAACAGGAGGTCAGTATAAAAAACACCTTCAGTAAAACAAGAATAAGGATGGCAGGCATGGAAAATGCATCTTCAAAAAAAAAAAAAAAAAAAAAAAAAAAAAAAAAAAAAACACAAGCTGGCACCTGCAGCTCCAATCTCTCTATCCTAACAGATTCCCGGTAAATACTTCAGACATGACTCCACAGGTCCAAGGGTTGGCAAAGTTCCTCTTTAAATACTCTTTGCTCTCTGTAACTATTAGAATATTTCTCAGTAACCAACGTTTAGGAATTGTAACATTGTTGAGCCAATTTAAATAAATGTTGCTAGTTAAGTCATGGACGTGTCTTTGGATATTTTAAAAATAAACTCCTTACCCATGAATGCAGACATGGGTTCATTTTCCAAGCACTACACCCTTGTAGCAGTATGGCGGTTCAAGAATATTTTTGGAAAACCATATCCACGACGACTTCTAATATTCCTCATTGGATTGGTCTTTGTTTGCCATTTGCAGGTGTCATAAATATTGTCACATAGGCTTTATCCCCCCAAAAAAAAACAAAAAACTTCAGTCTCAGAACTTTGTCAGGCACTATAGATTGCACTCAGTGGTGGCCGGTGCTCAAAATTTGTGGGGGGGGGCCACGCAAACTGAAAAATACTAACCCCCCCCCCCCCCCCAATTGCAGCGCCACTTGTGCCAGTCATATGCAGCGCCACTTGTGCCAGTCATATGCAGCGCCACTTGTGCCAGTCATATGCAGCGCCACTTGTGCCAGTCATACGCAGCCAGGCACGTCCCTCGCTATGCCACACAACAGGGTGGGATCGGGACGCAGTGCTCTGCGCCCCAAGCCCACCCTATTTTGAAGCCTATTAGAGCCTCTGGCTCCAATCACGTGATTCAAAAACCCCCCCCACCGCCTACCCCACCGTAGTATTTTATGTGTCCGACGTCCTGAAAAGGGGCCAGGCATATGAATAAGGAGGGCGGCGGAGGTGTCAGGGTGGAGCGGCCCCCCCCGTGTGCCCACAATGCACGGGCCGCCACTGATTGCACTGCCTACAGCCATAATTGCTACTGAAAGCCACTCTATGGCCGCTTGTACCTTTCCTGAAAAACCAAAAACGTAACTGTATCTGGGCACCACAAAACGGAATACGCCATTTAATTCATTTTTAGAAATCCAAAGCAAAGTCACCCATCCATGTCTCCATGCTTTAAGTTTGTTGAGAAGTCACTTTGAAAAACACCCCTCTAGCATTTCTGGCTGTGGCCATCTTGAGTAAGGGCGGATGACTCATGTAGTATTTACTTTCTGGAATCCATTTGCCCTTAGCTCAGGAATGCAAGCAGGAGGGTGCGCTTAGCTGAGAAAGTACCTCTGCCCCTCCTCCAGATGAGACAAAAATGCCAATCAAGACTCCTGGGATGTAGGACATTTTTGCCTAGGCAGGAAACCAGCGAGCAACTAAAGTGTAAAAAAATTAACAGAAAAAAAAAAAGTTAAAAAGTAAATTTTACCTTCCTATCCATTTTATTAATGATAGCTGCCTAAGGACTAATAGGTAATGATTTGATTGAGAGGGTTTAGTTCTGCTTTAAAGCACTAGAAAACCACAACCCCCCCCCCCCAAAAAAAAAAAAAAACCCTAGCATATTATGACAGACTTGCCTGCAAACAAAGTCCCCCAGAGCAGTGTTGTCATGGCTTCCCTGGCGCTTCCATCTGCACCTCATCTTCCTTCCGAGTTCGCAGGCCCCCGCCATTTTTAAGGTCACTGCCATGCATGCGCGGGAGCCTCGGCCATTGCACGGCACTCTGCATTCTACAGCATACTGTGTGCCCTGAATGCAGAGCGTCACTGCGCATGCACGGGTGGCGTCGTCTGCTTTTGCCGATGAGAATATCTCATAAACGGTGCAAGTTTAGGAGCCATTCTTTGTACCTACAGGTAAGCCTGGAATATAAAAACTTACCTGTGGGTGCAAGTTAGGATAAGGACTTTACTAGCACTTTAAGTTGTGGTCACCAGTGACAGAATTTCCCTTTAGATATGGGTCTTGGTGAAAAATATTAAAATGCCAAAACGCAGACTTAAAAAAGGTAAATAAATCTGCAGCGACACCTCTGACAGCACTAAAGTAAAAATAATGACACTAAAGTACACAGCTGGCGAAATGATACCCAAAAGCTGAACTCCAAGCAAAAAAAAAAAAAAAAAAAAAAAGAAGTATAATATAATATAATATATATATTTATTAAAAATTGCAGTTTAATATTAATCGATACATAATAGATTTATCTTTCCAAATACAGCCCATGTAAAAACCTGAATTTGACTTGGTATCAGCCTCTTGCAGTCCCTGTACAGCAGAACATGCTGATAGGAGTAGAAAGCAGAGTGACAGACTATTATACAGGATTTATATAGAGTCATCAGTTTGCGCTGCGCTTTACAATGTAGGTAGACAATACACCAACAGTACAATTGTAAACAAGAGGGTTAGAGGAGCCTTGCGCCTGCGAGCTTACAATCTAAGAGGGAGGAGCTGGTGAAACAAAAAAGGTAGTGACTGTGAGGGATGAACTGATGAGGGGAGTAGAAGATTTGGTTGTTAGCTGAAGGCAGGATAGACTTCCCTGAAGAGATGAGTTTTCAGGGATCGCCTAAAAGTGGACAGAGTAGGAGATAACCGGACAGGTTGGGGTAGCGAGTTCCAGAGGATGGGAGAGGCTCTGGAGAAGTCCTGGAGATGAGCGTGGGAGGAGGAGACAAGGGAGCTAGAGAGCAGAAGGTCCTGGGATGAGCGAAGAGGACGATTTGGGTGATATTTGGAGAGAAGATTGGTGATGTAGCTCGGGGCAGAATTGTGAATGGCTTTGTAGGTTATTGTAAGTGATGACTTCATGACAATGCTGCACCCCTTTTATTATCCAATCACAGGCCCAGAGGAAGTAGTTTGTATTATACCGGCTGTCATACAGCCTGGAGGACATCGTGTAGTATTAACTGTAGAGTATTGCAGCAAGAGATGCTCAAAAAAAAAAAAAAAAAAAAAAAAAAAAAAAAGGGCTTTTTTTGTTGGCTGGATCTCCTATATAAAAAGAGAAATCCCTGAACCTATAGAACTACATGAAGAAATTCCTATAGCAGTTTCTCACCAAAAATGTATTTACTTGAATTAAATAACAGATGTATTGCACAGATTTCATGAAGCTCTTTCTACGTGTGTGACCATCTAGAACTTCTAAGCTAGCTAGATACACAGCAGTTCATTGAAGGGAAAAAGTAGGGAGGATTCACTTGCTTCTGAAGTTTTGAACTAAGGCACCCCAAAAACGAGATAAGAAATGGACGCATTCCTCATCGGACTGCCAGAAGAAGTGAAACCCAACTACACTAGAGACAGGTGGACTAAGGAGGAGACCTTGAGAAGATGAAATGTTTTTTTTTATAGTTTTCTTTTTTGAGTATATACATAAAAACAAGCTTTTTCTATCGGTGTGCATTTCCTGTTATTTAATGGTTTTCATTACCATGTCAGCAAAATTAAAGTGTTATTAAAAAAAAGGAGAAGTATGGCCAAAGCACTTTTAGTTATACTTCTCCTGTGGTCACAGGACTGCACTTAGTTCTGCACTCCTGTGATCCAAACACAGCCGTGGTCAGCTGACGTCACCGCACTGGTCTGCGCTCTGGAACCGGAAGACTGTGCTGTCATTTGTTGCAGCACAAGCCGATTATTGGGACCCAGCCAATGATTTTGGTCCAGGACCCGCTGATTGGCTGAGCAAAATGACAGAAGAGCGCCCTGTGGTGGTAAACACCACAGGGCTCTCTACAGACAGTAGTGACGTGCTTTTCTTTCTCCCTGCAAAGCAGGGAATAAAAACTGGCACATCTCTTAGTAAAATCATCACACAATAAACATTGTTAGGCTAACATTTAACCCTTTGATCGCCCTAGATGTAAACCTCTTCCACCACTGTCATTAGTAGAGTGAATGTGTATATTATTAGCAATGATCAGTTAGATCAGTATGTATGTATGTATCTATATCTATATCTATCTCTGATCCTTCTTTTTCATTTGACTAACTGAACGATCTGAGTGCTGTCTCGCTTTGGACACAGGAAGGAGGATACTGGCAGAGATGTTCCACAGAGAGATATACACATGCAAAGATTGAGCTCTTATTTGGTAAGAAGTAAGGTAAGTCAAGAAGGGGTTCTCCTGCACACCCCCCTCTCTACTTGTGCACGTGTGATGTGGGCTTTCCTCTGGTGACAGCAGCTCATTAAGCGTTCTCTACACAAATTACTACAATGGACTTGTGGTTTTCCTACAACAATCAATGACACATCCTTGTGTTTTTAATCATTTTTCATGATTTTATATTGATGTACGGACTTCATTGAATGGACATATATTGAATTGATTGCTCATGTTTTATGATTAGTCAGATTGATAAGCGCTGCCTGAAGTCCATTGGACTTTTTTTCATTATAAAAAGGAATAGTAGTGGTAAAAAAAGTCCCTTGTGGATTTCATAAACTTTTTTTGGTTAATTCTCCTTTGAGGGGGTGTGGCAGGAGGTGTGTCCTATGCCTACATAGATTTGCTAGTAAGTGTCCCTCATTCCCATCTCAAAATGTTGGGCGGTATGGGTTTAGTAACACTAAGCCTGGTTAATATAAATTAATCTGCTTGATAAAAATACACATCTAAAAACCACGTGGGACCCAGAAAGAAAGCCAATATGTTGGGTTACCGAGTAAAAGCCAAAAAACAAAAGTCATGTGAGGATGACAAATCTCTAAACCACAGGATGTAGACAACAGCTTAGATGAGGAACATCAAGTAGTTAAAGGCAATCAGAAAAACAGCCAAAGAACCCATCATACATCCACACCTACATCTTATGAACCTTCTCATAGGATTATAAAGGAGACCTGTCATGACGGAAACATGACTTCAATGATGAAAGTCACCATTTCAGACCATTATTAGGATCAGGAGTTCTGACCAAGCCTGACTAATGCTCTTGTTCTTGGTCAGAAGTCAATGGGTCAATTCCAACCGTCGGGCAAATCCAGGAGAAGGTCAGCAGGGGCATTCCCCATACGTCTCACCTAAGCCTAATAGTCTGAGCTGAAGCCAACAATTACTGTGAACTTGGACCGTATATCTGAATCTCTCCAAGACTTGTCACATTCAGCATTACAACCATATAATGTACCTCCTACCACTGAATTAAACATAAAAGATCACATTTTTTGGAGTTGTATCTGTGAAATAAGTTGGTTTGATGTAAATAAACTTCTAAAACATATTCCAGTTTTGTAAACCCAAATTACACAAAATAGGGTGAAGGCCCTTTTTGCACACGCTGTGTCTAGCTGCTGTGCGTCTGACCCAACATTTTACTGTGCCCAGGAGGAATAGGTAAAGCGTCCAGCCCTGATCACCATGAAAGTCAATGGCAGGCTGTGGCTGAACACTATACCAAGTGGTAATTACATTTATGGCCCTAAGCCAAAAATGCAGGAATTCTCTGAGCATTCGACCCCAAAAACGCACAGGGCCCCAAACGCACAGGGCCCCAAACGCACAGGGCCCCAAACGCACAGGGCCCCAAACGCACAGGGCCCCAAACGCACAGGGCCCCAAACGCACAGGGCCCCAAACGCACAGGGCCCCAAACGCACAGGGCCCCAAACGCACAGGGCCCCAAACGCACAGGGCCCCAAACGCACAGGGCCCCAAACGCACAGGGCCCCAAACGCACAGGGCCCCAAACGCACAGGGCCCCAAACGCACGTAGCACTCAGCAGTCAGGCCCATTCAGCCACAGCTTGCTATAGACCATGACAGGCTAGACGCTGCACCTGTCCCTCCTGGACACACTAAAACACCAGGATGAGCGCATAGCGGCTAGATCTCTCCCCCCCCCCCCCCCCTTGTGCCAGGGGCATATTTCACACAGGTGCAGATAGACGCACTGAATATAAAGAACGCATCTCTGTGTCAGGTATTGACAAGTGTCTTCAAACAGCCTCCTGTACTAATCAATGACAAGCTGCAGCTGTATGCAGTAAACCAGGCATCCAAACTTTATGAGCCCCCGTTCACACTGGTGAGATTTGACATGACAAACGGCAGCCTATTGCGGGAACGGCACTGTCCCAATCAGTGCTACCCTGACTTTGCGGCGCCGCACCGATTTCCAAAAGTAGTTCCTGCACTACTTTTGGCGACTTCAGGGGCAATTTCAATAGACATCTGTGCATGAACCCGCACATATGTCTTTCTAATCGCCCTCCGAACTCGCACTGAGATGAGGGTTTCAAAAGTTCAGCTGAATTCGCACGGATTTCAAACTCACGCTCAGTGTGAGCAAGGGGCCTAATTGCATACAGGGACCAGGGTGGATTTGATTTAAATCACTAGTAAAAGGCTTAATTTCTATCAACTCGATTTAAATCATAATTTTTAAAGAGCAACTGTCATCTCTGTCCCGCTGTTGGCTCCTCCTCTGTCCCGCTGTTGGCTCCTCCTCTGTCCCATTCACTTTAATGGGACGGTAGGTGATGGGGCAGGGACACAACAAGGTGAGGGAAGTGGCGGCAGCAGGTGGGTGGATGCCCGCTAACAGACGCTGCCATGATAGATCTGAAATGACAGGTGCACTTTAAATGTAAGGACTTATTCTTGCTGGTAGTTAGAATCTTTAAAATATTTGCAAACAAAATGAAGGTTTCCTATTTAGAATAATAAGCTGTCATGTTAGTAAAACAGCAATATCGGGACCGATTCAAGCCATACAGTTTGTAGTGCACATAGATTTGCAAAACAATGGGATAAAAGGAATATTCCTGAACTTTGTTGTATCTCATGGTTACTGCGACATTGTGTGAATGCATCAATGCAGTGCATGTTATCTCAGCTTGCATTCATTGAATGAGTTTACTAAAAATGTAAATTTTGCAGAATATACAGCCTCATGCTACATAACCAAGCTTCATTTCATGCTGAATAAACTCAATTAAATGTATCTTTAGATAGATTTTTTATTTCAAAAGCATTTTAATTAAAGAAAAAAAAAATGTATATATTATATTATATACACACACGCACACAGTCTCCGCAAGCAAATGCTCAGATGTGCAGTTACCAGTATAGAGCCCGCAGCCTGTCATTGGCTTTTTACAGGCAGCTGTATACAAACCACCTGTTCTGACCAACTGCAGAGATATACTAGGTTTTTCACAATGCATGGCTCCCTGCTTCGCTAAATATACTCATACAATATATGTTCAGAGGCAGCTATATTTGCTCATTACATATAAAATAATCACGGCTTCCAGCTTTGCAGGGCTAAAAAAAAAAATTAAATAAATATAATTTCTTTACTACTGCTGCTTATATACCAACCCCGCTGAAAACAACGCCCTCCCTATGTAGCTGATTAAAGCTGGCTATACACATTACATTCTCTTTAGTTACTAAAACTAGTAAAAGGCCCACAGAAACTAGCAGACTATTCCACCCGCCTGTGTGACAATACAGTCAGAAAGCAGTTGCTACAATGAATTTAAGTGCAGTTCAAATTTTTTACAAAGCCCAACTGACAAACTGAACCAAAAAAAAAAAAAACCACCGGAGAAGAAACAAACTGGGGGAAGAGACCAATCACAGGCTAAAATCTAGGATTTCCAATCAGCAATATCCCCGGATCTGTCACACTGTACCCGTGTTCATCCCTTCCCATCAGACGATCGGAGGATGTGTTCTCATCACTTTCTGATGAAGGGGGAATATCTGGGGAGAGCGATCTACAAAACAATCGGTGTCTATGGAGGTTAACACTTTAAAAACTCAAATCAATTTCACCCGGGCACTCCCCCCCCCCCCCCCCCAATCGGTGAACGTGCAGCCAGTAACTGTCACTGTTTATTTATGTGCGCACGCTGCAGGATTCAAAATTCAAAGAAACATCACAGCTCAACCACCAAAATGTTTCTTCCGCAACGTGGGAGGCAAAAACCCGAGTGTACAGTTCAGGCACAACTTCTGAAAGTGTACAAAGATTCACTCACTACAAACACACACACACACCGCGACGGCTGTGTTTATTATAGAGAAGCTGCAGATCATACATCTTTTATGTTAGATTGATCGAATATTCTCAGCACTACTCGGCATGGGCTAGGCTCTACAGCATGACGGCTCCGTACACCGCCGCTTCCTACAGGGCTCCAAAATCTCATCCATATTCAGTCTTATGATTGATAAACAGCAGATTACATTGGGTCACTTTAGTCTGGTTGGATGCTACAGGACTGAGCTAGCCATACACTATACAATCTGATTGTACAATTTGTCACGTGCAATTTCATAGACAAGGGACTCCCTGCAAAGGACCGGGTGCTGTCTACCTTTGCACAGAAGCTCATCTTCCTGCTGCATTTTCAGTAGCCTAAAATATGTGGAAAATTCTAATAAAAAGTTGAAGGACAGTGGTGTTGCTATGGGGGGGCTGACCGCACCCAGGTGACACGCGCAAGAGGGGTGACACCATCAAGTAGGAAGTGATAGCCGACAGCGATGGTGTCACCCCCATTTGTGACAGCGCATGGATCAGCGCACCAGCATGACCACCGAAACTAGGACACTCAGGCTAGACAGGAGGGGGGGGGGCCCCACACCATGGTTACCGCACCGGGTGGCACCAACCAGATAGACTCCACCGGTGAAGCAGTTCCCCTTATGGGTCATAATTGACTTGTAAGCTTAGGTGCTTTATGCATGGAGTGGACTCCACCAGCAGGAGATCTGTCCACTGATCCCCTGCTGATCAGAGCAATGCAGACAGATGACAGGTCCTTGTCTCAGTTTATGCAGAGCGGACACAGCCTGCTCTATGGGTGGGTGAGTGTAAACCTAGACCATCCTCCGCACCGTCGGCTCTCACCGCTGTCAGTCTGCAATCGTGACCGGGAAGACTACCCTGCAGGAGAGCGATCTGAAAGCGAGGCTTGAACCACACGTGGAGCGCAGCGTGGAAGGGATGACATTGATGGCGGTGTGGAGGACGGTCTATGTGGACAGCTTTACCCCGGATGCCTCCATACTTAGATGTGCCTCTTTTAATCATCAACCATGTGAGTTGCTAGCAATATGGTTACATTTAATGAAGGTACAACATTAGAGGCGCCGCTCCTCTCTTTTATACTCCGTTATGACATGACGCTACTTGTATATCAAAATGTATATTAAAAAAAAAAAACAAAACAAAAAAAAAAACAAAAAAGAAAAAAGTTGCTTGTCTTGCAAAACACTCTCAAACAGCTAGATATAGCTATATATATCCAAGACCATGCATGCTTGGAAAGGAAAGAGTACATCACTTCTGACGTATCCTGTTGTACGAGAATTTTCATAACTTTAGTAACCACTTCATTTTCTATACAAGACTAGCATGCAAAAAAAATAAAAATAAAAAATAAAAATAAAAATAAAAAAACAGCTGATCATTCATCGGATATTCTCATAGTGTGTACAAGGCTTTAGGCTGACCATACACTTCTAGATTTCTCATTGACACCCCTGACCAGGTGTTTTTTTCTCAGAGAACAGGTGCAGGAACTCCCCCCCATCTGAGTCACCCCTTCTCTCTGCCCCCTACCCACCTCTGCCCACCGTCCCTTGATTCCACCCTCTACCAGTACTGCCCCTTTTAGAGAATACAGAACCAAGTATCATTTTGTGGCGCTAATTCATTTGTATGGAACATGTTCATGATAAAAAGAAAAGCAGTAAAATAGATCCCCTGCAGCCAGAAACCATAGAATCCCAGCAATAGATCCCCACAAAACAATAGACTCCCCCGGCAACAAAGCACTCTACCAGAACAATAGAATCCCAGCAATAGATCCCCACACAACAATAGACTCCACCCCAACAACAATAGATTCCCTGCATCAACAGTGAACCACCCACAACAAAATATCCACCCAAGCAACATTAGACCCCCCCCCCCCTCCCCCAGCAGCATCAACAGATCTCCCAGCAGCCAGTAAAAATAGACCTCTCACTCAACACAAGATCCCTTCCAGCAACATAAGACCCCCCCCCCCCAGCAACAATAGATTCCCCATCAGCAACAATAGACCCTCACACAAAATCAGATCCCCAACAGTGACAATAGATCCCCCAGCAGCCAATATCAATAGACCCTCCAGCACACCCCACACCCCATGCTATTCCATACATTCAGTGCTGAAGGGGTCGGAACTGCGTTCCCCCTGAAAAAAAAGCCCTGCCCCTGACAGTTAGACAGGGATGTCGGAATACCCCAGCAGTGTCTGTATTTGCTTGGCTGCAGTCCCTGTTCAACCGACAATTTTTTTGCCCATTTTGATAATCAAATCAAAGAACATGAAGAGAACTGGTGCTACACACAGCCCAAATTCTAGCCAAAATTCGCTCCATGTATGGCCAGTTTCCTGATGAAAAAGCCGAAATTCAAGCCACAGGTGAACCTGACATCAGTAATCTGACAACCTTTGTTCTGCAAACTGTCAGCTGAGCAGCGACTACAGCCAATCAGCTGCAGACATTGTTCAAGTATCCCAACAGCCACAGGTGGCAGCTGTCAGAGTACAATGAGATGATTTACTAAAGCTGGAGTGCAAAATCTGGTGCAGCTCTGTCTAGAAACCAATCAGCTTCCATTTTTTTTTTTAAATCAAAGCTTAAAAGTGGAACTTAAGACCCTTTTCACACTGGGGCGTTTTTCAGGCGCTTTAGCATATAAAAAAAAAAAAAAAAGCCTGTAAAGCGCCTGAAAGAAGCCCCATCTGCAATCGCTGGCAGGGCGTCAAAAAAAAAAGTCCTGCAAGCAGCTTCTTTGCAGCAAATATGACACACAATGTTGATGCGACTTTACACTCGATGGAGCCAAGAGCCCTTTCACACTGAGACGCTTCAAAAATGCCCTAAATTGCCTTAGCGCTATTACCGCATTTTTGGGGCGCTAGCGGTAAAATTACCGCAATGCTGCGGGCGTTTTAATGGCGTTTTTTCAAGCGTTATTGAAGCATGGGCGTCAAAGAACAACCCCACCTCCCTACATCACAATTTCAGTCCTGTTGTTGTAGATGCTCTCTTTTCTGCTTGCACGTTTACCTTTTTTTGTGAGATCATGTGACTTTTCTACAGCTTTGGGCGGATTATAGGCGCTATTCAGGCGTTTTTACAGCGCTTTCAATTCATTTCAATGGAGAGGGGCGTTTTTGAAGCGCTTTTTTTCAATGCCCAAAAGTTGCTCCAAAAAAGGTGCTGCTTGCAGGACTTTTCTCAATGCCCCGCCAGCGCAACGCCTCAGTGTGAAGGGGTCCATTGAGATGCATGTGGAGCATTTTAAATAGCGCAAAAACGCCTCAGTGTGAAAGGGGTCTAAGTCGCATGAAAAGTCACCTTAAAAGTAGGCTCTGAAACTTTTTGCACCAATTTGACTGTGTGTAATAATAATATATATATATATATATATATATATATATATATATATATATATTTTTTTTTTTTTTTTTTATTCTCACTCGAAATAAAAAAAAAAATACACGTATATATGTACAAGCTCTCGACCATTTTATCAATATAGACATGCAATATGATCATATTTTTTTTTTTCCCCCCATAATAAATCAGAAGATATGTAACATGGTTGATATGTTTAAATCAGGATCGATCGAAAACAAAAAGATATTTCCTTCTGATAACTGCTCAATGCAATCTTATTTTCCGATCCTTTGAAGCCTCATATGATCGTATTGTTGGGTGCAGGGCCACAATTGGATTTACCAAATCTAGTAGAAGCTCTTTGATGGGTTGAAAAGCAGATAATAAAGTATTCAATGTTTCAAACCCGTGTCATGCACATAAGAGGGATTTTCAGAACAGGAGCAGCAGTGCATGGCAGCCAATCAGCTTCTAGCTTTGATTTTCAAAGCTTAACTGACCACACAGAAGAAGCCGATTGGTTGCCATGCACAGTTGCTCCAGTTTTAGTAAAACACGTCACCCACGTTTCGATCACATTGTCCAATTCTGTGAAGAATCATTTGATCAAATGGTTACATGTATGGTCATCTTAAAACAGGTGAAATTCCCCCCAGTGGATCATCTCTATATCTCAGACACCCTGGGGCACTCAGCAGAAGACTGAGCATCATAGAGATTAGGGGGATGGGCTGGAAGAATACTCTGCATATATAGAAGTATAATCTACAACAATATTTGTTAGGAGCAGGAGAGGTTCTTTACATTCACTTCTTCAAATACTTTTTTTTTTCTTACCATTTTTTAAGCAAAGCTCAGCTTGAAAACGTTAATGTATTTTCTCCATATTACAGAACACCCTGTGGCACTTGGAAGAACACCCCAGATCACTCAGCAGAACACCAGGGTGGGTGTGGGGGACGGGGTCTAGCATTGCCCCCGTTCTAAAATCAGAATGCTGGGTGTATGGTCAGCTTTGAAAAATATACACCCATCAGATCAACCAGGTAGGAGGATAGAAGGGATGTGTTCATCAGGTGATGGACATACAGAGGTTATCCTATAAGAGAGCGCAGTGTGATATCAGGTATCATTCTATGGGAGATCACACACAGAGCTCAGGTATCATTCCATAGGAGATCACACAGAGAGCTCAGGTATCATTCCATAGGAGATCACACAGAGAGCTCAGGTATCATTCCATAGGAGATCACACAGAGAGCTCAGGTATCATTCCATAGGAGATCACACAGAGAGCTCAGGTATCATTCCATAGGAGATCACACAGAGAGCTCAGGTATCATTCCATAGGAGATCACATAGAGAGCTCAGGTATCATTCCATAGGAGATCACATAGAGAGCTCAGGTATCATTCTATGGGAGATCACACAGAGAGCTCAGGTATCATTCTATGGGAGATCACACAGAGAGCTCAGGTATCATTCCATAGGAGATCACACAGAGAGCTCAGGTATCATTCCATAGGAGATCACAGAGAGCTCAGGTATCATTCTATGGGAGATCACACACAGAGAGCTCAGGTATCATTCCATAGGAGATCGCACAGAGCGCTCAGGTATCATTCTATGGGAGATCACACACAGAGAGCTCAGGTATCATTCCATAGGAGATCGCACAGAGCGCTCAGGTATCATTCCATAGGAGATCACATAGAGAGCTCAGGTATCATTCCATGGGAGATCACACAGAGAGCTCAGGTATCATTCCATAGGAGATCGCACAGGGAGCTCAGGTATCATTCCATAGGAGATCACATAGAGAGCTCAGGTATCATTCCATAGGAGATCACATAGAGAGCTCAGGTATCATTCCATAGGAGATCACACAGAGAGCTCAGGTATCATTCCATAGGAGATCACACAGAGAGCTCAGGTATCATTCCATAGGAGATCACACAGAGAGCTCAGGTATCATTCCATAGGAGATCGCACAGAGAGCTCAGGTATCATTCCATAGGAGATCACACAGAGAGCTCAGGTATCATTCCATAGGAGATCGCACAGAGCGCTCAGGTATCATTCCATAGGAGATCGCACAGGGAGCTCAGGTATAATTCTATAGGAGATCATACTGCGAGATCAAGTATCATTCTATGGGAGATCATGTATAATTCTACAGATCACACAGAAATCAGGTATCATTCTATAGATCATACAGAAAGATCAGGTATCATTCTATAGATCATACAGAAAGATCAGGTATCATTCTAGAAGAGATCACATGGTATCTATGAAAATATGGTACTGTATCTATAAGATCACCACACTAAAGTTTGATATCACTCCACAGGAGATCTGACATCAGGTATAATTCAATAGGAGATCATACAGGAGGTCAGATGTCATTCTATAGGAGGTCAAACTGACATCAGGAATAATTCTATATGAGGTCACACTGAGGTCAGACATTCTATAGGAGATCACACCAAGTTCAGATGCCATTCCACATAGGAGATCACAAGGTGAGAACAGATATGTAGAAGATCAGTATCTATGCATCTATAGAAAATAGTATTGTATCTATAATAGGAAATGACAGTGTGAGGTCAGATGTCATTCTATAGGAGGAGATCAAACTGACATCAGGTATACTTCTATAGGAGATCGCACTCAGGGCAGATGCAATTTTACACAGGAGATCACACTGCGAGAACAGATATGTAGGAGATCACAGGGTGTCTACAGAAAATAGTTTTGTATCTATAATAGGAGATCGGAGTGTGAGGTCAGATGTCATTCTTTATAGGAGATAGTACTGTATCTATGGGAGGAGATCACAGTATGTGGTCAGATGTCATTCTATAGGAGATCACATCGAGGTCAAGTATCATTCTAAATAGGATTACATTCTATCTATAGGAGATAATAATGCATAATAAGAGATCACACTTTGGTCAGATGTCACTCTATAGCAGATCACACTGTTTTTTATAGGAGAGCACATTGTGAGGTCAGATATTCTATATAGAAGATTGCAGTGTATCTATAGGAGATATCACTATCTATGATAGGAGATGACAGCGAGGAGGTCAGTGTATACAGGAGATGACAGCGAGGAGGTCAGTGTATACAGGAGATGACAGCGAGGAGGTCAGTGTATACAGGAGATGACAGCGAGGTGGTCAGTGTATACAGGAGATGACAGCGAGGTGGTCAGTGTATACAGGAGATGACAGCGAGGTGGTCAGTGTATACAGGAGATGACAGCGAGGTGGTCAGTGTATACAGGAGATGACAGCGAGGTGGTCAGTGTATACAGGAGATGACAGCGAGGTGGTCAGTGTATACAGGAGATGACAGCGAGGTGGTCAGTGTATACAGGAGATGACAGCGAGGTGGTCAGTGTATACAGGAGATGACAGCGAGGTGGTCAGTGTATACAGGAGATGACAGCGAGGTGGTCAGTGTATACAGGAGATGACAGCGAGGTGGTCAGTGTATACAGGAGATGACAGCGAGGTGGTCAGTGTATACAGGAGATGACAGCGAGGTGGTCAGTGTATACAGGAGATGACAGCGAGGTGGTCAGTGTATACAGGAGATGACAGCGAGGTGGTCAGTGTATACAGGAGATGACAGCGAGGTGGTCAGTGTATACAGGAGATGACAGCGAGGTGGTCAGTGTATACAGGAGATGACAGCGAGGTGGTCAGTGTATACAGGAGATGACAGCGAGGTGGTCAGTGTATACAGGAGATGACAGCGAGGTGGTCAGTGTATACAGGAGATGACAGCGAGGTGGTCAGTGTATACAGGAGATGACAGCGAGGTGGTCAGTGTATACAGGAGATGACAGCGAGGTGGTCAGTGTATACAGGAGATGACAGCGAGGTGGTCAGTGTATACAGGAGATGACAGCGAGGTGGTCAGTGTATACAGGAGATGACAGCGAGGTGGTCAGTGTATACAGGAGATGACAGCGAGGTGGTCAGTGTATACAGGAGATGACAGCGAGGTGGTCAGTGTATACAGGAGATGACAGCGAGGTGGTCAGTGTATACAGGAGATGACAGCGAGGTGGTCAGTGTATACAGGAGATGACAGCGAGGTGGTCAGTGTATACAGGAGATGACAGCGAGGTGGTCAGTGTATACAGGAGATGACAGCGAGGAGGTCAGTGTATACAGGAGATGACAGCGAGGAGGTCAGTGTATACAGGAGATGACAGCGAGGAGGTCAGTGTATACAGGAGATGACAGCGAGGAGGTCAGTGTATACAGGAGATGACAGCGAGGAGGTCAGTGTATACAGGAGATGACAGCGAGGAGGTCAGTGTATACAGGAGATGACAGCGAGGAGGTCAGTGTATACAGGAGATGACAGCGAGGAGGTCAGTGTATACAGGAGATGACAGCGAGGAGGTCAGTGTATACAGGAGATGACAGCGAGGAGGTCAGTGTATACAGGAGATGACAGCGAGGAGGTCAGTGTATACAGGAGATGACAGCGAGGAGGTCAGTGTATACAGGAGATGACAGCGAGGAGGTCAGTGTATACAGGAGATGACAGCGAGGAGGTCAGTGTATACAGGCGATGACAGCGAGGAGGTCAGTGTATACAGGCGATGACAGCGAGGAGGTCAGTGTATACAGGCGATGACAGCGAGGAGGTCAGTGTATACAGGCGATGACAGCGAGGAGGTCAGTGTATACAGGCGATGACAGCGAGGAGGTCAGTGTATATAGGCGATGACAGCGAGGAGGTCAGATGTCAGTGTATATAGGCGATGACAGCGAGGAGGTCAGATGTCAGTGTATATAGGCGATGACAGCGAGGAGGAGGTCAGATGTCAGTGTATATAGGCGATGACAGCGAGGAGGAGGTCAGATGTCAGTGTATATAGGCGATGACAGCGAGGAGGAGGTCAGATGTCAGTGTATATAGGCGATGACAGCGAGGAGGTCAGATGTCAGTGTATATAGGCGATGACAGCGAGGAGGTCAGATGTCAGTGTATATAGGCGATGACAGCGAGGAGGTCAGATGTCAGTGTATATAGGCGATGACAGCGAGGAGGTCAGATGTCAGTGTATATAGGCGATGACAGCGAGGAGGTCAGATGTCAGTGTATATAGGAGATGACAGCGAGGAGGTCAGTGTATATAGGAGATGACAGCGAGGAGGTCAGATGTCAGTGTATACAGGAGATGACAGCGAGGAGGTCAGATGTCAGTGTATATAGGAGATGACAGCGAGGAGGTCAGTGTATATAGGCGATGACAGCGAGGAGGTCAGATGTCAGTGTATATAGGCGATGACAGCGAGGAGGTCAGATGTCAGTGTATATAGGCGATGACAGCGAGGAGGTCAGATGTCAGTGTATATAGGCGATGACAGCGAGGAGGTCAGATGTCAGTGTATATAGGCGATGACAGCGAGGAGGTCAGATGTCAGTGTATATAGGCGATGACAGCGAGGAGGTCAGATGTCAGTGTATATAGGCGATGACAGCGAGGAGGAGGTCAGATGTCAGTGTATATAGGCGATGACAGCGAGGAGGAGGTCAGATGTCAGTGTATATAGGCGATGACAGCGAGGAGGAGGTCAGATGTCAGTGTATATAGGCGATGACAGCGAGGAGGTCAGATGTCAGTGTATATAGGCGATGACAGCGAGGAGGTCAGATGTCAGTGTATATAGGCGATGACAGCGAGGAGGTCAGATGTCAGTGTATATAGGCGATGACAGCGAGGAGGTCAGATGTCAGTGTATATAGGAGATGACAGCGAGGAGGTCAGTGTATATAGGAGATGACAGCGAGGAGGTCAGATGTCAGTGTATACAGGAGATGACAGCGAGGAGGTCAGTGTATATAGGAGATGACAGCGAGGAGGTCAGTGTATATAGGAGATGACAGCGAGGAGGTCAGTGTATATAGGAGATGACAGCGAGGAGGTCAGTGTATACAGGAGATGACAGCGAGGAGGTCAGTGTATACAGGAGATGACAGCGAGGAGGTCAGTGTATACAGGAGATGACAGCGAGGAGGTCAGATGTCAGTGTATACAGGAGATGACAGCGAGGAGGTCAGATGTCAGTGTATACAGGAGATGACAGCGAGGAGGTCAGATGTCAGTGTATATAGGAGATGACAGCGAGGAGGTCAGTGTATATAGGAGATGACAGCGAGGAGGTCAGTGTATATAGGAGATGACAGCGAGGAGGTCAGTGTATATAGGAGATGACAGCGAGGAGGTCAGATGTCAGTGTATATAGGAGATGACAGCGAGGAGGTCAGTGTATATAGGAGATGACAGCGAGGAGGTCAGTGTATATAGGAGATGACAGCGAGGAGGTCAGATGTCAGTGTATATAGGAGATGACAGCGAGGAGGTCAGATGTCAGTGTATATAGGAGATGACAGCGAGGAGGTCAGATGTCAGTGTATATAGGAGATGACAGCGAGGAGGTCAGATGTCAGTGTATATAGGAGATGACAGCGAGGAGGTCAGATGTCAGTGTATATAGGAGATGACAGCGAGGAGGTCAGATGTCAGTGTATATAGGAGATGACAGCGAGGAGGTCAGTGTATATAGGAGATGACAGCGAGGAGGTCAGATGTCAGTGTATATAGGAGATGATAGCGAGGAGGTCAGTGCATATAGGAGATGATAGCGAGGAGGTCAGTGTATATAGGAGATGACAGCGAGGAGGTCAGATGTCAGTGTATATAGGAGATGATAGCGAGGAGGTCAGTGTATATAGGAGATGATAGCGAGGAGGTCAGTGTATATAGGAGATGACAGCGAGGAGGTCAGTGTATATAGGAGATGACAGCGAGGAGGTCAGATGTCAGTGTATATAGGAGATGACAGCGAGGAGGTCAGTGTGTATAGGAGATGACAGCGAGGAGGTCAGATGTCAGTGTATATAGGAGATGATAGCGAGGAGGTCAGTGTATATAGGAGATGATAGCGAGGAGGTCAGTGTATATAGGAGATGACAGCGAGGAGGTCAGATGTCAGTGTATATAGGAGATGATAGCGAGGAGGTCAGTGTATATAGGAGATGATAGCGAGGAGGTCAGTGTATATAGGAGATGACAGCGAGGAGGTCAGTGTGTATAGGAGATGACAGCGAGGAGGTCAGATGTCAGTGAGAAGAGGGAAATGCATTGTATCTGTATTAGGAGAGGTTATTGTATGAGGAGATGATACAATGTATCAGGATTAGGAGGAGAGGATATAATAGAGAAAATCGGATACAATGTATCAGTATTAGATTTTACAGTGGAGAGTTTGGATACAATGTATTAGTAGGAGAGGATATAGTAGAGATTGGATACAATGTATCAGTATTAGGAGGATAGAATAGAGAAGATCGGATACAATGTATCAGTATTAGAGGATAGAATAGAGAAGATCGGATACAATTAGGAGGAAATAATAAAGATCGGACACAATGTATCAGTATTAGGAGGATATAGTACAGATCAGATACAATGTATCAGTATTAGGAGGATATAGTACAGATCAGATACAATGTATCAGTATTGGATGTCACGGTGGGGGACACAATGTATCAGTATTAGGAGAGGATATAATGAGGAGATCGGACACAATGTATCAGTATTAGGAGAGGCTATAATGAGGAGATCGGATACAATGTATCAGTATTAGAGGATATAGTAGAGATCGGATATAATGTACCAGTACTGGGAGATAATATAGTATAGATCGGATATAATGTATCAGTATTGGAGGATATAGTAGAGATCGGATATAATGTATCAGTATTAGAGGATATAGTAGAGATCGGATACAATGTATCAGTATTGGAGGATATAGTAGAGATCGGATACAATGTATCAGTATTGGAGGATATAGTAGAGATCGGATACAATGTATCAGTATTGGAGGATATAGTAGAGATCGGATACAATGTATCAGTATTGGAGGATATAGTAGAGATCGGATACAATGTATCAGTATTGGAGGATATAGTAGAGATCGGATACAATGTATCAGTATTGGAGGATATAGTAGAGATCGGATACAATGTATCAGTATTGGAGGATATAGTAGAGATCGGATACAATGTATCAGTATTGGAGGATATAGTAGAGATCGGACACAATGTATCAGTATTGGAGGATATAGTAGAGATCGGACACAATGTATCAGTATTGGAGGATATAGTAGAGATCGGATATAATGTATCAGTATTGGAGGATATAGTAGAGATCGGACACAATGTATCAGTATTGGAGGATATAGTAGAGATCGGACACAATGTATCAGTATTGGAGGATATAGTAGAGATCGGATATAATGTATCAGTATTGGAGGATATAGTAGAGATCGGATATAATGTATCAGTATTGGAGGATATAGTAGAGATCGGATATAATGTATCAGTATTGGAGGATATAGTAGAGATCGGATATAATGTATCAGTATTAGAGGATATAGTAGAGATCGGATATAATGTATCAGTATTGGAGGATATAGTAGAGATCGGATATAATGTATCAGTATTGGAGGATATAGTAGAGATCGGATATAATGTATCAGTATTAGAGGACATAGTAGAGATCGGATATAATGTATCAGTATTAGAGGATATAGTAGAGATCGGATATAATGTATCAGTATTGGAGGATATAGTAGAGATCGGATATAATGTATCAGTATTAGAGGATATAGTAGAGATCGGATATAATGTATCAGTATTAGAGGATATAGTAGAGATCGGACACAATGTATCAGTATTAGAGGATATAGTAGAGATCGGATATAATGTATCAGTATTGGAGGATATAGTAGAGATCGGATATAATGTATCAGTATTAGAGGATATTTGGGTCTCCGGACACCCCGGGAAGGTTCTCCGGTTCCTCCGGTACTCACATCATCGAAGAGGGTCCCCACGTTGGCGGTGACGAGTAGGATGGCGGTGCCGGGGGTGGCCATGCTTCTCCCGGTGTCGGGTGATGGATGTCCGGGGGTTGTACGATGTCTCTCCGGGCACACTCCGGCTCAGGCTCGGCGGCTCTCCACACGGATCCTCCTCATCCCCCTCAGCACGCTTGTCCGGCACCCGCTACACATGGAGCCATGCCGGGCCAGCCCTGGGAAAGTTCCCGCTGCCTCCTGGAGGAGCCCCGAGCTCGGCAAGTTTTGTGTCTCCGGTAGAAGGGGGATCGGGGAAGGGCTCGGGGGGGGGTGGCGGCGGCCTCCTCGGGCTGTGCCGAGGATGAGGGAAGGACGGCTCCGGTACGGCTCGGATCCCGGGACTGGCGGAGCTCCCTGTACACCGGACACCGCTCTCTATACAGCCGCGGGGACTGACCCGGGGACAGGGACAAGGAGGGGGGAGGAGACACCTCACCTACGTCACCACACACACATACACACAGCTCCGCCCTCTTAAAGGGGAACACACTCAGGAGAAAACAAGAAGGGGAGGGGGGCTGGGGAAGAATAAAGTGTGATGGAGGAAAGAAAACGTGGAACACCTGAACTCAGCATACCTGGAACCTTCAGTATTCGTGCATTGTTTCTGCAATTATATGTACATGTCTTATTTGTATTTACTTATTTGTTTATTTATTTATTCTTTTTTGTAAAAAGGTGGAGTTACCCTTTAAGATTTGAAAATGAAAGCTGGAAGCCGATTGGATGGCTGCTCAAGATTGTCTGCCCCAACCTTAGTAAATTCCCTTCATAGTGTTTATTATTATCCCATTCATACAAATCCTGCAATTCTTTTTGCCTGGTGACATTGTGAGCTCTACCTTGCCTGAAGATTGGATGAGACCCTAAAGATTTATTTATTTTTACATGTGTGTAATTTATATGTAAAGTAACTGCTTGATCCTGCCAGTCACCTTTCTTTCTCATTCCAAACTGACCACACAAAGTGCAGAAGCTGATCTGTGATAGGTGATCAGTTTTCATCCTTTGGCTGGCCATTCAGAGGTACAGGACACTGTGCACACCTACAGCATGCCTGAATTGGGTAAGCTGTTCAGCCACCACACCCTCCAGACCAATCACAGGCTGCCTTTTGAACACACCCCTTCTCAATCACAGCCTGCCACTTGAATAAGTCCCTTCCCAATCACAGCCTGCCACTTGAATAAGTCCCTTCCCAATCACAGCCTACTTATTGAACACGGCCCCTCCCAATCACAGCCTGCCTCTTGAACACACCCCTCCCAATCACTGCCTGCCTCTTGAGCACACCCCTCCCAATCACAGTCTGCCTCTTGAACACGCCCCCTCCCAATCACAGCCTGCCTCTTGAACACGCCCCCTCCCAATCACAGCCTGCCTCTTGAGCACACACCCCCAACCACAGCCTGCCTCTTGAACACGCCCCCTCCCAATTACAGCCTGTCTCTTGAACACACCCCCTTCCAATCACAGCCTGCCTCCTGAAAATGCCCTCTTCCAATCACAGCCTGCCTCTTCAACACCCCCCCAACCACAGCCTGCCTCTTGAACACGCCCTCTCCCAATCACAGCCTGCCTCTTGAACACACCCCCTTCCAATCACAGCCTGCCTCCTGAACACACCCCTTCCAATCACAGCCTGCCTCTTGAACATGCCCCCTCCCAATCACAGCCTGTCTCTTGAACACGCCCCCTCCCAATCACAGCCTGCCTCTTGAACACACCCCCTTCCAATCACAGCCTGCCTCTTGAACACGCCCCCTCCCAATCACAGCCTGTCTCTTGAACACGCCCCCTTCCAATCACAGCCTGCCTCTTGAACACGCCCCCTCCCAATCACAGCCTGCCTCTTGAACACACCCCCTTCCAATCACAGCCTGCTTCTTGAATATGCCCTCTCCCAATCACAGCCTGCCTCTTCAACACACCCCCTCCCAATCACAGCCTGCCTCTTGAACACCCCCCCCCCCAATCACAGCCTGCCTCTTGAACACGCCCTCTCCCAATCACAGCCTGCCTCTTGAACACCCCCCCAATCACAGCCTGCCTCTTGAACACACCCCCTCCCAATAACAGCCTGCCTCTTGAACACGCCCCCTCCCAACCTAACCTTGTAAATTAAAAAAGGGAAGGAAGTTAATTTCTGAAACAAAGCAAAAGCAGGTATGGCACCTGCATAGTTATAACTGTATTAGAACATATCTATAACATTAAATGTTCACGACTCCTTCAAATTGGCTACATGCATTCCAGGTGCTACAAAACAAACTATGAACAAAGCCTTATAGTTTGTGCTCTTTAAAGGGAAGTAAAGTCTGCTGACATCCACTCCCCTTCCACACCCACACGACAAGCTCCTCCCCCCTATGCTGACCTTCACCCCGGCTGTGTGAGGATTCTTTGGCCATCTTGATTAGCTGGGGCTGGCTGTACAAGCAAAAATGTATTACTAGAGATGGACCGAACAACCCTTGGTTCAGTTTGCGTCAGAACTCTTGAACATCACAAAAGTTTGGACGTGAACCCGTGAACCCTATTAAAGTCTATGGGACCCAAGCTTGAAAAATAAAAAGTCCCCATTTTGAAGGATTATATGCAAGTTATTGTTCATAAAAAGGGTATGGGGGCCCAGGTACTGCACTGGGGGGCATGTATCAATGCAAAAAAAACTTTTAAAAAAGATTGTTTTTAAATGAGCAGTGATTTTAATAATGTTTAAAGTGAAACAATAACAATGAAAAATTCCTTTAAATATAGTGCCTGGGGGGTCCACTTAGTCTGCCTGTAAAGTGGCGCATCTGTACCATGTAAAGAACCTGCTGCAGCAAAACTGACTGTGGTGGCCCGTCCATACGGGGTGTAGGGGTGCCGCCCCCCTTATCCATGCATCTGGCCCCTTATCTACATGCAGGATGCTGGACGCATGGATTCCAATGTTTTTTTTGGGTTTTTTTTTGCTTTTTTTAGAAGCACATGATTAGAGTCTAAGGCTCTAATAGGCTTCAAAAAAAGGGTGGGCTCGGGGTGCAGAGCCACACCCAGTTGTGTGACAATAGCAAATTAATATTCACGATTGTCTTCCTGGTTCTCCTCCCGGCCAATCAGGAGGTGGGTCCTGAGACCCTTCACCCGATTGGTAGAGAGGAGAAGCGATCCTATTGGCCGCCGAGGAGGAGGAGGGAAGAGAAGCAGGGGAAGCTGCCATGAAGCACCAGGAGGAGGAGACGCAAGGGAAGCCACTGCCCGGGCCCGTCTGTGACCTAGATCGGGTAAGTGTGGGGCTGTTGACCGACCAATCGACAGACCGGGAGAGTGCCTTTGACCCGACCGATTGGGGGGGTGGGTTCGCCGCCCCCCCAAAAAATATACCACCAGCTGGCACTAAAAAAGAAAAGAAAAAAATGACATTTAAATTGATTTTCCCTGAAAGATTTCTTGATTTGGACAAGCTGGAATTCAGAAGCTGGGTATGTGGGTGGCAGGGAGTGTATTTTATTTATTTTCAATGCAGCAGTTGGGGCAGAGAAATTTGCAGGCTATATTCTACAGCTGGTGGTTTGTTGCTGGCAGACGCATTGCAAGGACCTGTGACACCCTTAGCAATACCGTCATCCCTGTCAATGGAGGCTGCTGAAAGGTCATGAGATATAGCGAGGGTAGACATGAAAGGTGAGGTGTGAGGAGGAGAAGAATTGTGTCCCTTGTGTGTGGCTTTCAGGTGCTCTTGCCAACGGCTGAGTTGTGGGAGGTTAAATGCCTTGTCAAGCATGTGGTACCCAAATGGCTGGTGTTTTTGCAACGCTTGTTCTGTTTGCAGCAGAGATTGCAAATTGCAACAGTGAAATCGGCTGCACCTGTGCTAAAAAGGCCCAAACAGCTGAGCTGTGGGAGATGGGCCGGGAGATAACAGCTCCGCAATGTGATGGAATAGGGTGGCTGCTCTCTGCTCTTCCATAATGGCTGCCTCTGGTGGACATCCTGCTTCATTGAGGTTGTGCCCCCCCTCACTTTTCTCCTCTTCTCTATCCACCACCCGTCGCATCAGTGACCTCATCGTCATCATCCACTCCATCCTCATCATTACTGTAGCCAACTTGGCAATACAATGCACCTGGGGGGGACATGACCGCCAATTTGTTGTTTATCAGTGTTCTCCCCTCTCTGTAGGCTCAGGTTACTCCCTCCCTCTACCTCAGAACCAACATCAGAATCAAGTAATGTCTGTGCACCCTTAAGAAGCAAGTGGCTGACGCTGTGTTCAAACAATTCAGCTCACTCCTCCATGCATGATGCTGGGGCTATGGCAGGAGTAGCTGTGGACAAAGAGGCAGAATAAGCTGCCCTGGCAGCTGTGGTGGACTGCACACTAGTGTCAGCTTGGGTCATAGAGGATGGTTTGGTAAGCCAGTCCACCACCTCCTCTACATGCTGTGGTTGGAAAGCATGGGCAACACCATAGCTCCCAACTGTCCCTGATTTCGAGGGACTGTCCCTGATTTGGAAACAAGTTCCTCTGTCCCTCATTCCTCCTCATTTGTCCCTCAATTTGATCTGATCTATATAATTGTATATAAAATGCACTTTTTATCTCTCAAATAGTGTTTTCCAATGATAAACCTTTCATCCAATTGCTAAATTGCAGCATTTGTAAATGTCAAAAGCCAGTATAAAGGAATAGTATTGGTAAAAAAAAAAAAATACTTGTGGGCTTAACATATATTTTTTATAATTCTCCTTTAAGGGGGCATGGCATGGGGTGTGTCCTGTGCCTACATACTTTTGCTAATAGGTGTCCCTCGTTCCCAATCTCAAAAAGTTGGGAGGTATGGGCAACATCACTAAACAGAGACAAATGTGCCCTTTGCATGTGGACACAGACGCTGCTGGCCCCCTCATAGTGGCATGGGAACATCTGCCTCTCCTTGTTGGCCTCCCAGACATGATGGGGGGGGGAGTTATTACCCAAATTTAATAGAAACTGGGAAATGTATGATTGGATGAACTTTATTGAATGAAAAGTAGTCTTTGGTGCACTTTACAGTAAACTGAGGACTGACGCTGATGTAAAATGTAAAATTGTAATGTAATGTAATGTAAAAACTATAATAAAATAAAAATAAAAAAAGGGTGGACACCAGTGTCGCAGTCAATAAAACTGCAGCTGACAATTTAAAAAAGGGGGCAAGCGGGGGGGGCAAAAAAAAGACAACCCCCCCAAAAAAACATGCAGCAACCAAAAAAAAGGTATACAGCACTGTATACAGCATTAAATGTTATGTAATACTGTGTTAAACACTGCACTACACTAACACACTACACTGGCACTGCACTACACTAACACTACACTAACACTCTACACACAATAAGTAAACACACTAATTTGCTAGCAGCAAACTGAGCCCTGCTCTATCTATCTCCACTCCAACAACACACTGCAAAAGCTTCCTATGGGAAGGAACCTTTTACCGTCATCATCACTTTGTCCAGTCAGGGCTCTGACAGTGCTCTGTGCTCTTGCTTTCACACCGGGGCGGAGCGCTTGCGGGAGGTTAGAAAAAGTCCTGTATGCAGCATCTTTGGGGTGGTTTGGGAGCACTGTATACATAGCGCTCCCAAAACGCCCCTGCCCATTGCAATGAATGGGCAGCCCTTCTGAAGCGCCTGAAAAGCGTTCCAGAAGCGCCGCATCATGGGCATTTTTAACCCCTTCTTCGGCCGCTAGTGGGGGTTAAAAGCGCCCCTCTAGCAGCCAAAAAGCGCCACTTAAACAGAGGTAAAGTGGCGCTAGAACTAGCAGCGCTTCACCGCTAACGCATGAGCGGCCCCAGCGTTAAAAGGGTCTTAAACACACCTTTCCAGCGTGACAAAAACAATTGAATATCTTCCTTTAAATCCTATGTAACTGTTCACATTGCTGCTCTGCATTTGACAGAGTCCTATGTGTTGCATCTTTGGTGCGCTTGTCAAAAGGGGACCAAAAACGCACCTTACATTGATTTCTACACGAAATGCATCAAAAGCGCATTAACTTTGGTTCATGTATTTGAGTCACATGTCCATGTTTCACAGGTGCATGCTGGGAGACAGGAATCAAGAAAACGCACAGAAAACTAATTGAAAATACATTAAAAAAACATGATATGCATAACGCATACCACGTTTTTAAGTGCACCAGTGTGAAAGGAGCCAAATAAATACTCAGTTACATGTCTGACAATGTGAGTTTTGATACAAAAGTAAAATTGATACAATATAAGCAGCATGCATGTGTACTGAGATATGATCATGTGGCACTGTACTGAGAATCCAGCAGACAGCAATGGAACCTCAGCTTTCTAAGTTCATATAAAGAACTGTTCTAATAAAAGGCACTTTTCAGTAATGGACCCCGACAGCTGATTTTATAAAGCAGCCCATATACTGTATCTGCCTCCGGGTGTTTAGGAAGACACATGCCTTTTTATTTTTAACAAGACTATAGAATCTCCTCTTTCATGCTAATAAAAAAAAGTATTACAGAGAAACTCAAGAATCCAGGAATATGTTTGTCATTTTACAATAAAAGTTAAATAAAATGACTTAAAGTCGTAGTACCTTTTGCAGAAAAATATGTATATTAAAGTGTTACTAAACCCAGGAGCCTGCATTCACTATATCTGGTCTCCCGCAGTACGCAGAACATGGAAATGCAATCATTTTAGTAATTATAAACTGCTAAATACCTTTTCTCATCAGCAGTATACAGCAGTCTTGTGACTTCTATCAGTGACTGGCTAAAACTTGTAGGAGGAGTTTTCATTCTACTTTGACTGTCCTATGAGGCTGCAAGACTCCTGACCCTCTCTCTGGACAGTGCTGATTGGCTCCAAGGCTCTGTACTAACAGGAGATGGATTGGGGACAGTGGAAGAAGGGGAAGATCAAAGACAGGATCAAACAGCCTTTTTGCACAATGCACAGGATTAAAGTGATACTAAAGTCTTATTTTTTTTTTGTTTAACCACCCTCGAATCGCGGTACCGGTACATAGATTTGTGCACTAGCTTCTGTGGGCGCACGCTACGGTGCCCACGTGTCCCGGATTGGCCGGGACAATCCCGCAATTAGCAGGTCTGTCCCGGGTCCCGGGCACCCTCATTCTGGAACAATACAGTGTCCCGGAATTGCCCCCTGGCACTGACCCGATCTGATGCCCTCTAAAATATCCCTCACATCGCTGCTGTCACTCACTGACAGCCTGTGGTGGACCCCTGGCTGGTGAGACCCCTTTTACATGAGCCGTTGGCTCAGTGCCCAAATGGTTGCTAGCTGCTGCTCGGCCTCGCATCTAGCAACCTGTGACATCATGAGGAGGATAGAGGCAGAGCCCCAGCATTCACAGCGGGGAAGATTTAACTTCCTGCTCTACGCCTGGGTGGAAAGTGGCACACTGCATCTGGTGGCAGGCTATGGGTGGAAAGTGGCACACTGCATCTGGTGGCAGGCTATGGGTGGAAAGTGGCATACTGCATCTGGTGGCAGGCAATGGGTGGCAACTGGCACACTGCATCTGGTGGCAAGTGACACACTGCATCTGGTGGCAAGTGACACGCTGCATCTGGTGGCAAGTGACATGCTGCATCTGGTGGCAAGTGACACGCTGCATCTGGCGGCAAGTGACACGCTGTATCTGGCAGCAGGCAACAGTGGCAAGTGACAAGCTGTATCTGGGGGCAGGCGACAGTGGCAAGTAACAAGCTGCATCTAGAGGCAGGCATTGGTGGCAAGTGGCACACTGCATCAGGTGGCAAGTGACAAGCTCAGGGTCCCCACTGATTCTGCATTATGGTGAGTTGAACAGTTTCTTTATATAATATAATGTAGTACAACACCAGCCATTCGCCCGACAAATCACCCTTGCCACCGAATTCCCCGTCAACCCCGAGGCTACATTCCCCCAACACCCCCATCTTTTTTTTGGGAAGGGGGGCAGGGGGGGTGTCCCTGAATGGCAGTTTGGAAATGTGGTCACCCTAGCGCACGCGCGCCGATTGGCCAGCGTAGGAGCCAATAAGCAGGTTCGGCGGACTCGGTGTCCGCCAGCCACCCGCGATCGTTCCCCGCAGAGACATAACGGGGATCTGCCGAAGTAAACAAGGCAAATCTCCGTTCTGACAGGGGATTACACTGAGGTCTTGTCTTTGGCCCCTTTCACACTGAGGCGGTTTTCAGGCGTTTTAGCGCTAGAAATAGCCTTTAAATAACGCCTGAAAACCGCTTTCTATTCATTTCAGTGCGTCTTTTCACACTGGGGCAAAACGCTTGCAGGACGTTAGGAAAAGTCCTGCAAGCAGCATTATTGGGGCCATTTGGGAGTGCTGTATATAGCGCTCCCAGAACACCCCTGCCCATTGTAATGAATGGGCAGCACTTCCAAAGAACCTGAAAATCAATTCGGAAGCGCCGCAACATGTGCGTTTTTAACCCCTTCTTTGGGGTTAAAAGCGGCTAGCGCCTGAAAATCAATGCAAAAGTGCTGCTTATACAGCGTTAAAGTGCCGCTAAAAGAGTGGCGTTTTATCGGAAATGCGGCCATGGCTCAGTGTGAAAGGGGTCTTTCTGCTATGCAGGAAGAAGGATATCTGTGTTTTTCCAGGCAGCCCATCCCCCATACAGTTAGTAAACACACCCAGGGAACACATTTAACCCCTTGATCGCCCCTGATGTTAACCCCTTCCCAGCCAGTGTCATTAGTACAGTGACAGTGCATATTTTTAGCACTGATCACTGTAATAATGTCACTGGTCCCCAAAAACGTGTCAGCCAGGTGTCCTATTTGTCTGCCGCAATGTCGCAGTCCTGCTAAAAATCGCTGTTCATCGCCATTACTAGTAAAAAAAAATGATAAAAAGTCCATAAATCTATCCCATAGTTTGTAGATGTGATAACCTTTGTGCAAACCAATCAATATACGCTTATTGTTTTGTTTTTTTTTTTACCAAAAATATGTAGTAGAATACATATTGGCCTAAATTGATGAAAAAATTAGTTTTTTTACATTTTTTTATGGGATGTGTTTTATAACAGAAAATACAAAAAATATTGTTTTTTTTCCTCAAAATTGTCAGTCTTTTTTTGTTTATAGCGCAAAAAATAAAAACCGCAGAGGTGATCAAATACCACCAAAAGAAAGCTCTATTTGTGTGAAAAAAAGCACATTATTTTTATTTGGGTACAGTGTTGCATGACAGCACAATTGTCAGTTAAAATAACGCAGTGCCATATCGCAAAAAAAGGGCTGAAGTGGATAAAAATAACAAACATGTCATACTTACCTGCTCTGTGCAGTGGTTTTGCAGAGCAGCCCAGATCCTCCCCTTCTTCTAAAGCTTGTAAGAGGAGTTTTCATTCCCCTCTGCCTGTCCTATAAGGCGGCATGACACCTGACCAATGGCGGCCCATCTATAGGGAATGGAATGGAATCCAATCACGTTTTTTTTTTTTGAAGCACGTGATTAGAGCCAGTAACTATAATAGGCTTCAAAAAAGGGTAGGCTTGGGGCGCAAAGCGCCCCAAGCCCACCCAGCTGTATGACAATAGCCTCCATGACCAGACTGTGGGGTGGATTGTTTTCTGCCCCCGCCCCCCCCCCAAAAAAAAAAACACCAGCCGCCACTGCCGCTGACCCTGTCAGAAACCATGAAATCAGACCGAGACAGGAGTACAGTTAAATCACACTTGTTTAATAATAAAAGTAAAAAAAACAAACGTAATCAAAATATAGCCAGAGTTCAGTAACCGGAAAGAATAGTCAGCCAAGCCAGAAGTCAAGGGTCAATGTAGTGGAACAGCAAGCAGGATCTGGAGCCAGAAGGGATGTCAGCAAAGCAAGTTTTGAACAGGATCACAGGAGTTTCTGTGATGTTGACCAAGGCAAAGGCAGAGTTCCTCTGGACTGGACGGCTTAAGTAGGCAGGACTGACGAGCAGGATATCATCAACAGCTGAGTAATTGTAGAGAGATAGGAGCTGGCAATTAGCCACCAGCTGAGCGGCCAGCTCAGAAAAGGAAGGGACCCTCTGTCTGGACAGTGCTGATTGGAACTGTGCTGATCACATGCACCCTCCCCCCCCCCTAAAAAAAAAAACACTCTAGCAATAAACACCAAACTGAGGAGTGCTCTCAAGCCTCAGATGGATTGGGGACTGTGGAAAAAGGGGAAGATCAGAGAAGACAGGATCAAACAGCCTTTTTACACAATGCGGAGAATTAACTACTTAGGTTCCACAGTGAGTATAACAAGCATGCTTTACTGTATATACAGACTGATTTTACTGTTGTGGGTTTAGTAACACTTTAAGGAACATACAGAATAACATAACAAATATAAAAACACACTGCAGCAGAAATAAAATTAAATATCCCATAGAAATACTCCCCACCCAGTGCCATCCGTCCTCTTCATTCATAATAAATACTGTATCTCCATAAGAGATTTATCTCAGTGACAGCTTTAAAAGTAAACAGCAAATAATAATAGTAATGATTTATAGTGTACTAAATCATTTATTACATACTGGAAAGTGCAGCTAACAGGTTTGTGCAGCTAATCCGGTGACATCGGTGAAACGGCTTCTAATGTCACCGCACATCATAATTTGCACTGCTGGGGACAGCTGACCTACTGACATTTCTAGGAAGCGGATTCCTCCATCAGCACCAGACTTTAGATCTGGCTCTGCTTCCTCTGAGGTTTACTGAAGGTTGTCACCGACCCCACAAAATGCCCAGAGCACATACACACACATCATATACACCTGAGATCTCTACACACAAAGCCACTCTTCACAGGTTAGCATTGCCATGTGCTGCCATGTGCTAGGTCTCGCCTTGTCTGGTAAGGCAGCTCATTTATGTTGAATAGGCTGCCAACACATCCCAAGGCAGCAAAATCACGCCTGGCCTTTTTTTTAACACAAAACAGGGCATGTGTTGTGCTACTGTGACAGTTTTGGGGCGCCAGTTAAAATGAATGACGCAGTAATATGTATGCAGGTTACAGGGATGCGCAGTGAGGTCAGGGACTGGTGAGGAACTGGCTGGTATCAGAGCCAGATACACACACGTTACATACGCCGCAATCGTTAGAGCGAGAGCAATAATTCCAGCACTAGACCTCCTCTGTAACTCTAAACATGTAACCTGTAGAAAATGTTAAAGCTTCGCCTATGGAGATTTTTAAGTACTGAAGTCTGGCGCCATTCCACGAGTGTGCGCAATTTTAAAGCGTGACATGTTCGGTATCTATTTACTTGGCGTAACATCATCTTTCACATTATACAAACAGAATCGGGTTATCTTTCGTTTATTTATTTATTTATTTTTTATATTCTTGAAACCGTTTTTTTTTTTTCCAAAAACACGTTTGAAAAATTGCTGCGCAAATATCGTGTAACATAAAAAGTTGGAATGACCACTATTTTATTCACTAGGGCCTAGGGTGTCTGCTAGAAAAAATACATATATAATGTTTGGGGGTTCTGAGTAATTTTCTAGCAAAAAAAAAAAAAAAGATTACATGTAGGAGAGAAGTGTCAGAATTGGCCTGGGTGGCAAGGGGTTAATTACCATAAGGAATATACAAATAATTATTATATATTGTTTTCAAGGTAATTTACTATATTTTCAAAAACTGGAATCAAGCAGGTGGCTTACCGGACAAATTACTGAAGTTTGAAGTTATAACTTCCAATCAGTAATTTCACAGTAAATAGGTAAATAATAAATTATTATCTTATAACATATAGCATAATAATATATGATTTAGCTTGTACGTTTTCAGCAGGCAGCAGTTTCTCATTCTCTCTCTTAACTGTGTGAGAAAAACATGGGATTGTGGGTAAATACCCATAAACACATGTTTTTTCCTTGTAGTTAAGAGGGCTGGGCTGGAAGGGAGTATTTGTCTTTTAGACTTATGCCCCTTTCTATGACACTGCAGTGAGAGGCGTGCCTCCACTGCAGCATTTTTATTGGACAGCTTGGGCAAATGGTGCTTTACCATTGGTCCAAGACTCCAAGCTGTCCATTGAGCTCAGTGCCTCTGACAAGAAGTGAGGAGAGGCACTGTGAGCTCATCCTCTCAGTCTGCTGCAAACAGAGTGTGCCAGCTTGTATTTAAACTGACTGCTCTGTATGTAGCTTCTGACAGGCTGCGCAATGAGCCCCGTATCTCCGGAACCACAGGTCGTAGGAGCCCCAAATTTCTACCAGTGGTGGGGTAGGACTAATGCCGTGTACACATGGTCGGACTTTCCAATGGGAAATGTTCGATGTGAGCTTGTTTACCGTGTGTATGCTCCATCGAACATTTGCTGTCGGAATTTCCGGCCACAAATGTTTGAGAGCAGGTTCTCAAATTTTCCACCAACTTCACTTTTTGTCGGAAAGTCCGATCGTTTGTACACAAGTCCGTCGCACAAAAGCTCACGCATGCTCGGAATCAAGCAGAAGGAGCCGCGCTGGCTATTGAACTTTCTTTTTCTCGGCTCGTTGTACGTCTTGTACGTCACTGCGTTCTTACGTTCGGAATTTCCGACAACATTTGTGTGACCGTGTGTATGCAAGACAAGTTTGAGCCAACATCCTTCGGAAAAAAATCCACGGGTTTTGTTGTCGAAAATTCCGAACGTGTGTATGGGGCATTAGGCTACGTACCCGCTCTCTGTGACCTTAGGTTGCCGAGCTATGACCCTTGAAGCTCGACTTTTTATTTTTATGTTCATCGCAGGTGAGGCTCTGCCTCACCTGCCTCCCCCTGACTGCACGTCCCTGGTGAGTTACCATTGCAGTAAAATTATTGTTTTACTGTGCATTACTGTAATGCAGAAATGTGAATGGGCTCTAAAAGGGGTTGCTTCTTTCAGTGTTTCACTATCAGCAATGATAGGGTTTAAGCTCTTATGAGCAGAGTCCTATTCAGGGCCAATGATAAGGCAGTACAGCTGGCCCACCTGTACGGGGCCCAGGTACCATCAGTTTAACAGGGGGGCCTGTACACCTGATGAACAGGAGGGACCGCCCCCTGCAGTGTGACTGGCTTCTCCTCCTCACCCTTCCTGTCAGCTGCTGCAAGGGGAGCCACAGGGGCACTGGTTTTAGTATCTGCACCCCCCCCCCCTCCTCCAGCTCCTGAGTTCATTGCCAAGTATGATAGAGGTGTTCAGGAGATATATCTACTTAACGGCAACTTGTAGGCTTAGTGCTGAATTTTTGCTGTTACTTGTTTATTTTTTACTTCTTTTTCTTCTATTTTTAGTTGTCTTATTTTGTGTGATAGTTTGTCTCTATGTCATTCTGTACTTGTAAAGAATAAATTAAAGCTAATGGTTCTGGCAATCAGCAGGACCCTGGGACTCAGTGTTTCTTAACCCGGGTGCAGCAAGCATGGGACCCCGTTTGCCCCTGGATAAGTGTCATGAGTTGCCATGGTGTGGATGGGCTGGCCTCTAGCACCATGACAACCAGGGCCAGGATACGTGGCATCATTATTTGCTATGCTGATGGCAGCCAGCTTGCTGCACCATGGCAATGCATGATTCTGATCCAGGGCAGGCAGTATGCAGGACAGCATTCAGGAGAAGACAAAAGTCTTCCTCCTCCATACTTCCTCCACCTCCCACACTCTGCTGCCCTGCTGAAGCCAAAAGTTAGAGCTCTAATGCGAAGAAGGCACTGTGTGGTTGGGGGACTCTGATGATGGGACTGTGTGACTGCAGGGCTCTGTGATGGTGGGACTGTGTAAATGGGGAGATCTGTGATGGGGGGGATTGTGTGATTGGGGGACTCTGTGATGGTAGAACTGTGTGAATGGTGAAATCTGTGATGAGGGGACTGTGTGATTGGGGGACTCTGTAATGGTGGGACCGCGTGACTGCAAGGCTCTGTGATGGTGGGACTGTGTGAATGGGGGGATCTTTGATGGGGGGACTGTGTTGTTGGGAAGATCTGTGATGATGGGACTGTGTGACTGCAGGGCTCTGTGATGGTGGGACTGTGTGAATGGGGAGATCTGTGATGGGGGGACTGTGTGATTGGGGGCTCTGTGATGGTGGGACTGCCTGACTGTAAGGCTCTGTAATGGTGGGACTGTGTGAATGGGGGGATCTTTGATGGGGGGAGTGGACTGTGTTGTTGGGGGAGATCTGTGATGATGGGACTGTGTGACTGCAGGGCTCTGTGAAGGTGGGACTGTGTGATTGGGGGGCTCTGTGATGGTGGGACTGTGTGATTGGGGGGCTCTGTGATGGTGGGACTGTGTGAATAGGGGGATGTGTGATGGTGGGACTGTGTGAATGGGGGGATCTGTGATGGGGGGCTGTGTGATCGGGGGGCTCTGTGTTGGTGGGACTGTGTGACTGCAGGGCTCTGTGATTGGGGGAGACTGTGTCAATGGGGGACTCTGTGATGATGGGACTGTGTGATTGGGGGACTCTGTGATGGTGGGACTGTGTGACTGCAGGGCTCTGTGATGGTGGGACTGTGTGACTGGGGAGATCTGTGATGGGACATTTTCACTTAGGGGTGTACTCACTTTTGTTGCCAGAAGTTTAGACATTAATGGATGTGTGTTGAGTTATTTTGAGGGGACAACAAATTTACACTGTTATACAAGCTGTACACTCACTACTTTACATTGTAGCAAAGTGTCATTTCTTCAGTGTTGTCACATGAAAAGATAGAATAAAATATTTTAAAAAATGTGAGGGGTGTACTCACTTTTTTGAGATACTGTATACAGCATAAATTCCTAATTTTACATAGGCTTTTTTTTATGACAGTAAACTTATCTGCACACTCTGGCTAGGATAAAAAAAAAAAAACCTAAAGGGAAGCCCATGAGGATCAATATATGTGAGCATATGTGGTGTTAATTTTTTTCATGTTGGATAGAGTAAGGGAGGGTTATAGCCACAGTTGATTTTTTTGCCATCCTTTTCCCATTAGAGAGATTTCCCTTCACTTCCTGTGTCCACTATCCAAAACTTAAAAAAAAAAGCGTTGCCTTTAGTTTACTTTAACTCATTTGAGAAAACATCTGCTCTCTAAAGTGAAAATTTAGTAAATCAGCTTATATATGTGGTGCTACATTTTGCAAACTGTAATGGTTCAGTGTTTTCACCTTTTTTGGGGGGAAAATGCCCACATTCTGCAATCTGAACATTTTTGAAAAGCAGTATGATCCTATTTGCAACTTCGGAACATACATGAGTAATATGTTTCTCAAAAGGATAAATTGCTGTAAGTTCATCTCTAAGTTGGTACAGGGTCCTAGCTAAATTGTCTATGATATATCTAAAGGTCTCAGTGGAATGTTTGGGGGGGGGGGGGGGGGTGCCATTAGCAAGGCACTTTCCTGCATCTGTGAAGGGAGTGGCCTCATATTAGGCCATTTTGGAAAGAAATGAGGGCTATACAATATACCCTTTCAAATGATCCCTTTTTGGTCGTAATTTACACCACCACTTGGTCTTTGGAACCTACAAAAGATGCAATGTGCCTTACTTCTTGAATGCCCAAAAAGCCTGATATCGTTATTATGGGAACAAAGCAGAGACCCTACCTGAAAGACTGGGTAAAATGTACCATGGGAGCCAAGGAATGAGCACTTAAAAGCGCAGGACAGCTATGAGCAATTTTCGAAGTCTTGGGCCTCCAAGAATGAATTTACTTCCTCTACTAAATAAAAGACAATCACATCTAACTTATGGTTGTTATAGTACAGGCCGTATAGTTGGATTTTAAATACCTAGGTGCAGAATGGGGGGGGGGGGCTGCCCTGGGCACTGTGGTATTTTAGTAGGGGGAATTTGTGAGGGGTGTGTGCTAGGAGTGGTGATTTGGGAAATTTGTGTTGGGAGGGGGAGTGGGGTGGAATATAGTTCATGCTAGGAGGGGGGAAATATGGGGGTCAGAGGCGGCTCTATAATTAGGCAAGTTAGGCGGTCGCGTAAGGCCTCACCCTCACAGGGGCCTCGCGGCCGCCTAATTTGCCTATCGCAGTGTTTAACAGTGGTGGTTTCCCAGTCTGTTATGCCGCAAAGTCACCAGCTCTACCCGTCAATCACAGGCAGCTGACGGGTAGATCGAGTATCGGCCGACATGCAGAGTAGCGTGGGAAGCGGCTGTAAAAAGTCCATAATGCCCTCCCCTCCTCCATTCCAGGTGATGTCACAAGCATATGAGAGGAGGGGAGGGGCCGCCGGGGAGCAGCGTGACATGAGAGAGGACAGTAAGGACTTATAATACAGCTGCTTCCTGCGCTACTCTGCATTTAAAGGAAACTAAGGAAAGTGTGCCCTGCTGTGCCCAGTACTCTGATGTACACCATACCCTGTGCCCAGTACCCTGATGTGCCCAGTACCCTGCCATGTCCAGTACCCTGATGTGCCCCACACCCTGTGCCCAGTACCCTGTATCCTTCCAAGTCCAGTACCCTGATGTGCCCCAAACCCTGTGCCCAGTACCCTGATGTGCCCAGTACCCTGCCATGTCCAGTACCCTGATGTGCCCCATACCCTATGCCCAGTACCCCCTATGCTCTGCTGTGCCCAGTGCCACATACCCTGTGCCCGTACCCTGATGTGCCCTGCTGTGACCCATGCCTTGCACCCTGCTGTGCCCGTACCCTGCTGTGCCCCATACCCTGTGCCCAAACCCTGCTGTGCCCAGTACCCTGATGTGCCCCATACTCTGTGCCCTGCTGTGCCCAGTACCCTGCTGTGCCCTGTACCATGTACCCTGATGTGCCCTGTACCCTGATGTGTGCCCTGTACCACGCTGTGCACCCCATGCCCTGCTGTGTGCCTTGTGATAAGCCTTGCTGTGTACCCCATGTTATGCTGCTTGCCCCATAGTGTGCCCCATGCCCAGCCGTGAGCCCCTTAAAGTGACCCATGTTTTGCTGTGTGCTCTGTGATGTTTCCTATGCCCTGCTGTGGGACCCATGATGTGCCCCATGTTCTGCTGTGTGCCCCATGATGTGCCCCATGTTCTGCTGTGTGCCCCATGTTCTGCTGTGTGCCCCATAATGTGCCCTGCTGCCCCCCCTGGTATTGTCTCCTGACCTATGCTCTGCCCTGTTGTCCCCTGTACACTGCCTATCTCAAGTTAAACCCAGAACTGAGCATCTGTGGGAAAAAAAAGCACAAGTTTCACATAAAATAGGTAAGTTCTAAGATTTGTTTCTATTATTTAAAGGGGTTGTAAACCCTCATGTTTTTTCACCTTCTGTCACTCAGCAGCCCCCAAGCCCCCCCCACTTTACTCACCTGAGCCTGTTTGTCCCCATGCCGGAGACAAGCTCTACCTCTCTGGCCGGGGGTTCTTGGCTCTTGACTGGATAGATATCAGCGCAGCCATTGGCTCCCGCTGCTGTCAATCAAATCCAAGGACGCAGGGGGAGGGGCTGAGTCTGGCATTTGTGTCTATGGATGCAAAGGCTGGACACGGGAGCGCGCCCGCAAGGTAACCCCCAGGGAGAGCGCTTCTCCTAGGTGGTTTCCCAAAGCAGGGAGGAAGCGCGGGCGCCGTTGGGGGACCCCAGAAGAGAATGTTTGGGGCCACTCTGTTCAAAATGAACTGCACAGTGGAGGTAAGTATTTTTTTTTTTTTTAAAAACAAGGGTTTACAACCCATTTAATGCTATTTTTTAAAATGTTTTTATATCACAGCTGGCTGATCATGCCAATGTTCCGTGAGCTGTAGACCTGAACACTACAGGTTACAGCACAACTAAATTGTTAGCCCCACTCCTGAACTCCCAATGATTGCCTTACCCATACCCCAGTTCATTTTTAGTATTTTTCCCATTATGGGTGTGAGTGGGGCCTCATGTATAAGTTTTGCCTAAGGCCTCTCAAAGTCTAAAGCCGCCTCTGATGGGGGTTAATGCTAGAAGAGGTGATATGGTAGAGGGAGGAGGAGATTTGTGATCAAAGGGACATTTTTGGGGGGGGGGGTGATTGGGGTATTTGTGCTAGGAGGAATGATTGGGGGGTATTTGTCCTAGGATGAGGGATTAGGAGTGTGGAGGGGGGTTGATTAGGGGTGTTATGCTGAAATAGGTGATATGGTAGAGGGGGGAGGCAATTTGTGCTAGTAGAGTTGATTAAGGGGCATTTGTGTTGGTAGGGGGAATTCAGGGTGGGGAGTATGTGTGCTAGAAGGGGCAATTGGGGGGGGGGTGTAGTGGGGGGAGGAATTTGTGCTCAGAGGGGAAATTTGAGGGGTAGGCGTGTGCTAGGAGTGGTGATTTGGGTTATTTGTGTTGGAAGAGGGATGGGTGAAATAGGATTTGTGCTAGGAGGGGAGATTTGGGGAATTTGTGCTAGTAGGGATAATTGGGGGGTATTTGTGCCGGTAGGGGCATTTTGGGGTGGGGAGTATTTGTGCTAGAAGGGGGGATTGGGGCAATTTGTGCTTGGAGGGGGGGCGGATTTGTGCTCAGAGGGGAAATTTGATGGAAAGGAATGTGCTGGGAGTGGTGTTTTGGGGGATTTGTGTTGGAAGGGGGATGGGGGGAATAGGATTTGTGCTTGGAGGGGGGATTTGGGGGGTTTGTGCTAGAAGAGGTGATATGGTAGAGGGTGGAGGGAACTTGTCCTAGTAGGGATGATTGGGGGGTATTTGTGCCTGTAGGGGAATTTTTGGGTGGATGGTATTTGTGCTAGAAGGGGGGATTGGGGGGTATTAGTGCTGGGGGGGGAGGGATTTGTGCTCAGAGGGGAAATCTGAGGGGTAGAGGATTTGTGCTAGGAATGTTGATTTTTTTGTGGGGGGAATTTCGGGAGAAAGAGGATTTAAGGTAGGAATGGGGATGGGGGTGCAAATTTGTACAGGAACGAGGGGGGATTTATGCTTAGGGAGTAAGCATGCAGATGCTCTTTTGCTGACTCATAATGTTCATACATCTTAGTGGGGCACAGTTTGGCATGTTTACCCTGAGCTCTAGTCTAGATTAGGGGTCTCCAAACCCTGGGTTGCGGGTGTGATTTGTCCGGCCTGCAGCTTACCCAGGCTCTGCCAACACATCAGTGCCGATTTGCTGGCTTTTAAAAGCAGCTTCTGTTATCGGCAGAGTGTCTGGGAGGTCCTGGATACAAAGCTGCTCCCCCCACACCCTCCCGTGCTGCCAGGGGATTGGCTGCTGTGCTGTGGATTGGCTGCTAGGAGGTGACATCATCAGCGTGGCACCTCCCTGCTTCCCGCCCGCTGTTTGCATGCGGGCGGGAGTCGGGAGGTGCAGGAGAACTGAAGTCGGCTCAAACAGTGACAAGAGGCAAATGGGCATAAATCTGCAGACATAAATGTACAGGAGACTCTGCTGGGGACACTGATGGGGAAAACTCTGCTGGGGACACTGATGGGGAAAACTGCCGGGGACACTGATGGAGAAAACTCTGCTGGGGACACTGATGATGGCAAAACTCTGCCGGGCACACTGATGGAGAAAACTTTGCTGGGAGCATTGATCTAGAAAACTTTGCTGGGGACACTGATGATGGGAAAACTCTGCCGGGGACACTGATGGAGAAAACTTTGCTGGGGGCATTGATGGAGAAAACTCTGCTGGGGATACTGATGATGGGAAAACTCTGCTGGGGACACTGATGGAGAAAATTCTGCTGGGGACACTGATGATGGGAAAATTCTGCTGGGGACAGTGATGATGGGAATATTCTGCTGGGGACACTGATGATGGGAAAACTCTGCTGGGGACACTAATGATGGGGAAAACTCTTCTGGGGACATTGATAATGGGAAAACTCTGCTGGGGACACGGAGGATGGGAAACCTCTGCTGGGAACACTGATGGGGAAAACTCTGCTGGGGACATTGATGATGGGAAAACTCTGCTGGGGACACTGATGGGGAAAACTCTGCTGGGGACACTGAAGGGGAAAACTCTGCCGGGGACACTGATGATGGGAAAACTCTGCTGGGGACACTGAAGGGGAAAACTCTGCCGGGGACACTGATGATGGGAAAACTCTGCTGGGGACACTGAAGGGGAAAACTCTGCCGGGGACACTGATGATGGGAAAACTCTGCCGGGGGACTGATAATGGAAAAAATTCTGCTGGGGACACTGATAATGGGGAAAATTCTGCTGGGGACACTGATAATGGGGAAAATTCTGCTGGGGACACTAATGATGGGAAAACTCTGCCAGGGACTGATAATGGGGAAAACTCTGCTGGGGACACTGATGATGGGAATGATGACTCATTCATTTGTACATGCTGATTCCCCCCCCCCCCCCGAATATTTGTAAAATCTACAATGTGGCCCTCGTGTTGAAAATTTTGGAGACCCCTGCTCTAGATGACCTGTCCCAGCACTGCCTAGGTGCTAGAATCAGAGATGTGAGATAACAGAACAGGTGGTTTGTTAATGTTTTTCAGCTATATTGTTACTATTTCTTGTCTTGATATAGCCGCTCCTTATTGGTTTTCGTTTTCAAACGTTTTTTATTGAGTTTTTCAAAAAGGAATAAGAAAAGTTGGTACATTCAGTTGTACATTGTAACATAAAATCTAAAACAGAGGGTCGTAAATGAGTACAGTGGTACAGCATGAAACACACAGGCCTTAGAGCCCTTTCACACCTGCAGCGCTGCCGCGATAGTGGTAAAGCGCTGTTAGTTTTAGCGGCGCTTTACCGTCATTTTAGAGGTGCTTTTCCGCCTCTAGCTGGGTGCTTTCAACCCCCGCTAGCGACGAATAAAGTATTACAAGCGCCCAAAAAGCATTGCTGCCCATTGATTTCAATGGGCAGGGCGCTTTAGGAGTGCTGCTTGTAGGACTTTTTTTGAACTTCCTGCCAGCGAAGCGCCCCAGTGTGAAAGCAAGGCTTTCACACTGGGGCGCATTTAGAGACCTTTTTCAGGCGCTATTTTTATTAAAACGCCTGAAAAACGCCTCCAGCGTGAAAGGGGTCGTAGAGCTGAGGTTATAAAATACATTCTGATGAAGAGGCAGGTGAACCACTCTCCCCCTTTAGACACCCCAAATGGGATCAATCTGTGTCATGGGGTGGAGGGCAGCTTGGTCTACCGTCAGTGGCCTCCCGATGCGATAATCATTTATTGAAATCGTCGGAACAGGAAAAAACCTAAGAAAGATCATATGGCCATGGTGGATACATGTTGATAATCAATACAAACATATACTGGATTGAAACATCAGCAATTGTAATTCTAATAAGGTGGATCTGATAAACTGACTCCTGTGAATTGATTTCTTGTTGAACTTATTAAAAAATACAGATTTTCCAAAAAAAATAAATAAAAAAAAGGTAAATTGCTGTTTAAAATTGTAATTTTTAATTTAATTCACAGAGGGAGGATAATTTCATTGACTAACTTTGTCAACTAAAAAGTCTGTCCTTCAACCAAATTGGAGATAAAATCAAATGACTAATTATAGTTTTTGTAACATTAGGTAAATCTAAACACGAACGGTTTAAGCCGGGAACACACGATCAGATTATCAGATGAATTTCCGTCTGTTTTTTGTTGCATGCTAGTCTCATATCGAAAGTGAAGTGGTTACTCAACATACGAAAATTCTCATCCGACCGAATTCAACTTCAGAAGGGATGTAATTTGTTAAATTGTTTTGTATGTGTTCTTTTGTTTCTGAGCAGTCTTGCTCTTACGATTTTTTCCTGAACGAAAACTGTACTAATCAAATGAAAATCGGACGTTGTGTTCACATCCGGTAAAAATTTTATAGCCTGCACATCCAGCTTTTGTCGTCCGAAAATTCGGAATCGGCTGTTGAAAGCATCGTACTAATGATCAGAAAATCAGCAGATCTTTCATCGGACAAAATTTTACTACCGATTTTTTGATCGCGATTACGGGCCTTTAATCTGGCTATACATTATACAATTTTCTTGTACAACTTTCCTTTAGTTTTACCAAAACCATATAAAAGGAGGTCAAAGCTAAACACTTTCAATTTGTATGCAATCAGGCAGGCTCTTGCACTACATAGTTGAAGGTAAATCTAAAGAAAATTGAATATGAAAATTGTATGGTGCATGGCCAGCCTTAAGCCTCGTACACACGATCGGATTTTCCACAGACAAAACCTCGAGACCTCAGCGTGTGCCTGGATTTTGTCTTGCATACAAACGGCAAGGAATTGTTGGCCAACAAACACAAACGTGGTGACGTACTACGTGGTTTTTCGGCTCTTTAGCGCCACCCTTGGGCTCCTTCTGTTAGTAGAAGTTTGGTGAGTGTTGATTCGCACTTTTCACTTCGCACTTTTCATTTCGTGCTTTTCGTTCCTTGCTTTTCATTTCGCACTTTTCATTTCGCGCTTTTCAGTTCGTTTCTGAATTGACATTCGTCAAACAGACATGTTTCGAATTCGGAGGAGATAACGTGTTATTTATTATTGGCCTTGGAGTTATTGCTTTGACCCAAGTCCAGTCCAGGAACAGGAAGAGGAGGAGTTCTTGGACCAAAAATTGGTTGCTTTATTAATGTGACCAATTATGTCATATGCCTTTGCTGCGGGAGCTCCAGGAGAATAATCCGGATGATTTTCGCAATTATCTCCGGATGACGGACCCCTGCTTTCACCAACTCTTGGCATTGCTGACCCCCTATATTAGGAAGCAGGACACATGCATGAGGCTTTTATTTTATTTTTTGGTTGAATAATAATAATTTGATTTGGTATATTTTCTATATTTTTGGATGCATAGAATGCACTTTTTGGTTAAGTTCTATTGGCAGATAGCATGTCTAATTTTATTTGTTTACTTTTCTTAATGCACAATAAAAAAATGTGTAGAATAATACTTGGCTGTATGTGTTCTACTTCAAATGACAGTTTGAGAGTAGGCATTAATAGTTACATTTAAAAAAATACAATGTAAAATTGACAAGGGACACCAACATAGTTGTATCTTTGTGGTAATTTGCCCAAAAAAAAAAAAAAAAAAAAAAAAAGAGCATAATATTATTATTCTTGATATAACTAGAAAAAAAAGCCTTTGAAAATTTGTTTGCAATAACTCCATCAGTATCACCAGCAAAGCAGCTTCATTATTATCCCATTAAAGAAGAAGAGAATTGTGCGCTGCATCTGGAGATTTCATAATTTGCCGCGTCACGAATAATAATTCTCCATTACGAACGCTAGTTTACAAGACCGACCGCTTCCGGCTCGTCCTTGCTTCCGAGCATGCGTGTTTTGTACTTTTGTCCGACGGACTTGTGTACAAACGCTCGGAAAATCCGACAACGGACATTTGTCTGCGGAAAATTTTAAAACCTGCCACCCAACATTTGTCCATGGAAAGTTGGCCAACAATTGTCTGATGGAGCGTACACACGGTCAGATTTTCTGCCAACAGCCTGTCATCACGCATTTCCTGTGGGAAAATCCGATCGTGTGTACGAGGCTTTATAGTTACACCACTGCCCAATGTACTAAAGGTATATGCACTTTACCAACATGAGAGGTTCCTGAGCTATACATCTGCTTGACTTTTCTTTTGCAATAGCCTTATAATGTTGACACCTTTTAATAAAGGGGTCAAAAATCCTGTCTGTCAAGACATCTTCAGAACACCATGTTGACGTCATAAATGTTATTTATTATCCTGACTAGACATGTTGTGATCCAGAAGCTGCTTCTTTCTGTTCACCAAAAAAATTGCAGCCCCTGAAGGCTTGACTACACAATTGTAAATTGTTATGAAGACATGATCAAGTGTATGCTGACTGTTAACCAGCGAGGCTTGTAAATCCAGTTTATTTAAGCACTTTCAGCAGCTGATTTAATCACTTACTGAGCATGAAGCTTCTTCACCTTTTAATCTTTGCCTACGTCCCAGTTTAAGCTGGTGCAGTGACCAATGTTCAGGTTTCCTGTTTCAGGGCGGCTCATTTATCTTGCAGTTTCCTGTGAAGCCACACATGCATGCAGAGACGTGTCTCTTTACACTGTGTCCATCAATAGAAACGCAAAGCCCTGTAGCCTAGTATGGCAATGCACTCCATACCACCTCAGCCCCGGAAAGGATTTACCCCTTTAATGACCAGGCCATTTTTTTTGCGATACGGCACTGCGTCGCTTTAACTGACAATTGCACGGTCATGCGACGTTGTACACAAACAACAAAATGTCCTTATGTCCATTTTTGTAACCACAAATAGAGCTTTCTTTTGGTGGTATTTGTTCACCTCTGCGGTTTTTATTTTTTGTGCTATAAACAAAAAAAAGAGCGACAATTTTGGAATAAACCCAATATTTATTACTTTTTGCTATAATAAGAATCCAAAAAATAAAAAAATGTAAAAATGTCTTCATCAGTTTAGGCCAATTTGTATGCTTCTACATATTTAAAAAAAGGCACAATAAGCTTATATTGATTGGTTTGCGCAAAATTTATAGCAACTACAAAATAGGGGCTATATTTATGAAATTTTTATTATTATTTTTTTTTTTACTAGTAATGGCGGTGATCAGTGATTTTTAGCGGGACTGCGACATTGTGGCGGACAGATCGGACACTTTTGACACTTTTTTGGGACCATTGACATTTATACAGCGATCAGAGCTGAAAATAGCCACTGATTACTGTATAAATGACATTGACAGGGAAGGGGTTAACAATAGGGGGCGGTCAAGGGGTTAAGTGTGTTCCCTAGGGAGGTGTTTCTAACTGAGGGGGGAGTGGAATGACTGGGAGTAGAGAGAGATCGCTGTTCCTGATCACTAGGAACAGCAGATCTCTCTCTACTTCCCTGACAGAACGGGGATCTCTCTGTTTACATTTGTTTACAGATCCCCATTCTTGCTCTCTGAGACACGATCGCGGGTCGTCAGCGAACATTGCGGCCACCGGCCATGCCTATAGCTCTTAAAGCGCCTGCCATACACCTACGCGATTCGCGCAGCTGTACCAACCTGCCATAGTATAATGACGGTGGCTGGTCGGCAAGCAGTTAAAGGATGAAGTAAAGGGAAAGCTTTTTTGGCTGTACTTCTCCTATGGATAACAGGAAACCAAAAAATATGTAGAAAATGGGATTTTAAAGGTACCCCTGATATAGGAAAAGACATTCTCTACTAAAAATATCTCAAATATTTATTAAAGCAGTTTTACAAAAAAATATATACGATAAAATGTGAGAACAGTTTTATATTCACAGTCAAAGGTATACATCCTCAACCTAATATTGACAATGAAAAAAACTGTTTAGGTTGGGGATGTATACCTTTGACTGTGAATGTAAAACTGTTCTCACATTTTATCGTATATATTTTTTTGTAAAACTGCTTTAATAAATATTTGAGATATTTTTAGTAGAGAATGTCTATTCCTATATCAGGGGTACCTTTAAAATCCCATTTTCTACATATTTTTTGGTTTACTACTTCAGGGATGATGGTACATATATAAAAAACGTTTATAAACACTGATCTCTACCCATATAGTTTATGGATAACAGGAGTGCAGCTCATTCTGCACTCCACATCAGCAATTGCTAAAGCCTGCTGTCGGCTGACGGCACAGAGTCAGTCCAGGCTCTCAAATGATCCCGATCATATTGTTAGTATCCACCCAGATGCCTGGCCCAGCAGCTGACTCAGCCTCTCATTGAGCTGCTGAGAGCCTGAGCCAGCCGCTCCCATCCCCTCCAAAGCCCAGAGCTCCAGTGAGCGCTGAAGGGGCAGAGCAGAGCGTCGCTGACTGACAATCATTAGCGTTCTGCAGCTTGGAGACAGAGAGCTGAGTGATCAGTGCTGTTTAATCGCTTGCTTCTCTGGAGCCGGAGGGGGCAAATACATCATCGAACCAATGGTGAGTTTATATTTTTTTTCATGAATCCCATACTTCTCTTTTAAGAATGCGTAAAAAAGGGGCGTGGCTTAGCAGCAGATATAGCAGGAAGCTCTGGCTCTCTGCTCCGCCGAAGATCCTCACTTTGATCCTGTGGACTGCCCTTTCCCCGGCTTTCTCTCCGGATCCCGATACCGGAACCGACAGCTGACATCCCCAGCTACACGGCGGTGCCTGCAGTTTGTCAGCACACCATGTCTAGACGCGGATCGGCATTCAAGCTGGCCTCCTTGTGCAGCTAAAGAGACCTACAAGGAGGCTGCCCTGAAATTTTTTGCCACGGTGGCATCCAAGGGCTCCTCTCTGCTACCAGCTCTCCAGGCTGATACAGATGACATCCGCAATGAGGCAGATGACACAGTCCCGCTGGAGGACCCCGACACACCGCTTCTTCCATGGGACAGTGTGAGTACCCCTGTGAATGGATCTGACATGCAGTCGGTCCATCCTTCTGACAATGACAGCCCAGAACCTACCCTGAGGGACATTATGGCCGCAGTTCTATCCTGCAACACCTCTATAGCAGCCCTAATATCTGAAATCAAAGGAGTTAAAAGTGAGCTGTCCTTTGTTAGACAGGATGTGCAAAAATTGTGGGACCGCACTACTGCATTGGAGGGAAGATTAAGTACATTGGAGAATGACTGGGCCCCCATACAACGAGAAGTGTGCTACAATACAGTTGCGGTTGACAAACAGGCCGCCCGCATAGATGACATGGAAAACAGGATGAGGAGGAATAGTGTTCGGGCCATCTGCTTTCCTGAAAAGCCAAAGGGAAGAACCCATACAATTTATTGAACAGTGGCTTCTTCAAATTTATGGGAAAGATTCCTTTTCTCCCATGTTCTGTGTTGAAAGAGCTCAAAGAGTACCCCTGAGACCACTACCGCCCGGCAACCCCCCTGCACGCTTCTATTTAAGCTACTCAACTACAAAGATAGAGACATTATCCTTTCAAAAGCCAGGAATCTGGGAGACGCTTTGAAGATGGCTAACTCCAAAATCTCACTATTCCCTGACTTCTCTGCGGAAGTGCAGAAACAGAGAGCTCAATTTAATGAAGTAAAGAAACGCTTGAGGGCCCTCAACATACAATACTCCATGCTTTACCCCTCCCATCTCCGCGTGGTGGCAAGAGACCAGATCCATTTTTTCGAAAAAACGCAGTTGATGTCGCAATGGCTGGACAGAGAGGAACGCTCCATTCGGGAGGAAGCGCTGAAAAACTTTGTCACTACATGCTGATGTCCACCGTTATTCTATGTTTGGCAAGGCGGATGTCCTAAGAGATGGGCGATAATATCTTCAACCTAGCGTCGCCAGTTGTGACACCTAGGCTTATGAGACGTACCGAAGGGAAGCCCAGAGACTCTGTCAACCACACCCCAGACGTCTCAAAGGTCCCCCCAGGGACGAAGATCTTTTCATAAGTTTTTTGCAAAGGCCCTGTTGGCCTATTTGATGTTTTTGTTTTCAAAGACCAAGACCCTATCCAGAGCTTTGGAGGGGTGATTCCCCTGTTTACTGCTGATCACTGGTCAACAATTGAACGTTTCCATGCTCAATGGGTATGGTGAATTTATATGTTCTATGATGGGAGATTATGTTTTACTGCAAAAGCTATCTGTCTGCCAGCTATTTCACATTGACACATCATGGCTAGATCTCATGTAATGCTTAGTTGGAACGTGAGGGGCCTGGGTAACAGGGTGAAAAGGTTGGCTGTGACACATGTGACTAAGCACCTACGGTCCTCCTTAATATGTCTGCAAGAAACGCAGCAGCTGCAGTATTTGTAGCTGCTGACTTTAAAAAAAAATAATAATTAGGCGGAACTCCGCTTTAACTTACTCCCTATCCTTACTAAACTACAAGTCAAATGCACTGCCTGGTGTAGGTTGCCTAGTTCGGTCACCGGTAGAGTCAACCTTATAAAGATGGTGTGGACACCTCAGCTACTATACATACTCCATAACTCCCCGCAATGGATTCCCCGTAGATGGTTCACACGCATTGACACTCTATTTAGAAATCTTATCTGGAAAAAGAAGATTGCTATAATCAAACTCTCCATGGTGCAGTACAATAAGGACCAGGGTGGCCTGGCAGTGCCCAACATCAGACTCTATTTCCTGGCTTCACAGCTTCAACATCTGGGCGGCTAGGGAGAGGTAGATATGACTAACCCTATCCGTACCTTACTATTTTCTAGCACACAAAGTCTTCCCACTGTTTCTCATCTTGAAGCCGATCTGCCCCAGTACCCTAAATCGATGCCCACCATACATTTACTGACAAAACTATGAGTCCTTATCAAACACAGCCTGGGTATGATGGGCTTCATGGTACATACTCCATTGTGGTGTAACCCTTGCTACACGGAACTACATAAACTAGAGGGGTTTCAGTCCTGGGAGGCCAAGGGAATTTGTTACATTTCCCAACTCTATAATCAGACCATTTTTAAATCCTTCATTGACTTAAAGGAGGAGTTTGGGTTGCCAAAACACAATTTTTATAGATATCTCCAACTCCGGCAGGTACAACAGTCCAGGTTGGAACTCATAGATCATCTGTTAATAACTGACATACTCACCACACAGAATAAAAAGGGAATGATCTCACAGATATATAGTACTCTCTCCTCAAGGACACAGGATGCAGCTAGACTACCGTGTAGACATAGGTGGGAACAAGACCTGGGAGAGATTGTGGGTGAGGACTGGGAATTATGTTTGCAGTCTATGCCAGCCGTCTCAGTCTCACCCTTCGTACAGGCTCTCTCAGCTATTCATCCTGCACAGAACCTAGCGTACTCCGGTGATGCTTCACAGATGGGGCAGGAGGGAGTCCCCCCTGTGCCCCAAATGTGAAGGAGCTAGTGGGGACCTCATAGATTTGCTGTGGCACTGCCCCAAACTCTTCAGACATAGGTGGGAACAAGACCTGGGAGAGATTGTGGGTGAGGACTGGGAATTATGTTTGCAGTCTATGCCAGCCGTCTCAGTCTCACCCTTCGTACAGGCTCTCTCAGCTATTCATCCTGCACAGAACCTAGCGTACTCCGGTGATGCTTCACAGATGGGGCAGGACGGAGTCCCCCCTGTGCCCCAAATGTGAAGGAGCTAGTGGGGACCTCATAGATTTGCTGTGGCACTGCCCCAAACTCTTCAGATATTGGAAAGCTGTAACCGATACCATATCGTCTGTTTATCAAATCACTGTTCCGTTACACCCAGTTACCTGCTTGCTAGGCGCGCTTGATGAGGAATTTTTTTACCCCTCCAATTAATGTGGCAGTATTGAGATTACTGTATATTGCCCGCAAGCAGACAGCTCGTTTATGGCTATCGCCGCATAGTCCAACAACGAAACAGTGGATTGAGCAGGTAAATAACAGAAATAAAAGGTAAGTGCAGCGCAATATGTAAGATTAAATAATAAAAATAGGATGGATAAATTCCATAAATGTCTATCAGGAAAAATCCATATTAAGTAAACTTCAAGTAACAGGAATCGATCTTGCATAAAATCTCCAATCGCGCTTACCAGATATAGTGGACCTCCGCAAAGCAGGGGTCAAACTCACATGTATCCCCTCTGGGGTAAAGGTAATTCATGGTGGTGTCACTAGGAAATATCACTGAAGCCTGGAGATCCAGTCATCCAGAGGAGTAGACCAGCCTTCCAACAGGGAGATGCCAGAGGTATGAACTGCCAGGTTAGAGATGTGGGAAAAGACCACTGCTCCTCGGTCCCCTACCCGCTGTATTGCTACAGGAGCTGCTGTCCGGAGGGTCCTAAATCGGCCTGATCGTTGGTGAGAGGGCAATCGCCCACCTTTACAAATGCTTTTCTCACGGTTTTACTGGGACACTTTGCATAGACATTTTTACCTTGGGAATACTTTACTGAACTTATCTTGAACACTGTGCATAGACACCTTTAGCTTCTACCATTTCAAGAAATCTTATTGCTTGCTATTACACCTTATTGGATACCATTAAAAAGCTCCTACATGCCGGTGAAGACCATCAGATCTGCAACAGGGACATTGCTGTCATTATTGCTACAAGGGTCCTTATACCATTGCCATTAATTCTGACCTCTTATTAGGGTTAATGGTTTATAGGCTGGCCTAAGTTCCCCCCTTTAGAAGTTTTGTCAGTATAACCATCTAACTTGTTTATCCTTTTAGGTGCAAGCAGACTTCCACTGTACATGTGTATATACTAGACTGTTTTACCTGCAAATATTTGGTTTGTGTTATTTAGAGGAATCCCCTTGCTGTGTTGGCGCTGTTGCCCAAACTCAGCAGATCTATTACCTCTTTGTGACAATATCTTCTTTGAACTGTTCCAGTAAAGATTACCAGAACATAAACGTACAGAGTTGTCTGATTTGTTACTTTAACCACTTAAGGACCGAGCCTCTTTCTGAGATTTGATGTTTACAAGTTAAAAACAGGTTTTTTGCTACAAAATTACTTAGAATCCCCAAACATTATATATATAAGCGCACTTTTTTGGAAAAATTACACTTTTTTAAATTAAAAAATAAGACAACAGTAAAGTAAGCCCAATTTTTTTTATACTGTGAAAGATAATGTTACGCAAGTAAATTGATACCCAACATATCATGCTTCAAAATTGCGCCCGCTCGTGGAATGGCGACAAACTTTTACCCTTAAAAATCTCCATAGGCTACGTTTAAAAAATTCTGCAGGTTGCAGGTTTGAGTTACAGAGGAGGTCTAGGGCTAGAATTATTGCTCTCACTCTAACGATCCTCACATGTGTGGTTTGAACACCGTTTTCATATGCGGGCGCTACTCACGTATGCAACCCGTCACCATCCTGAGTGTGGAGCGTACCACAAATTTGGCTACTCACGTATGCGTTCACTTTTGCATGCGAGCTCGGCAGGACGGGGCGTGTTTAAATTTTTTTTTTTAATATTATTTATTTTACCTTTACATTTTTTTTATTTTACACTGTTCTTTAAAAAAAATAAATTGTGTCACTTTTATTCCTATTACAAGGAAAGTAAAATGTAAACATCCCTTGTAATAGAAAAAAAGCATGACAGGACCTCTTAAAGCGGAGTTCCACACAAAAATGGAACTTCCGCTTTTCGGAACCCTGCCCCCCCTCCGGTGTCACATTTTGCACCTTTCAGGGGGGAGGGGGTGCAGATACCTGCCTAAGACAGGTATTTGCATCCACTTCCGGCATAGACTCCCACGGGAGTCTATGCCTCTTCCTGTCCCTCCACGCTGTCTCCTGGGAAACACACAGGTCCCAGGAGATAGCGGGGACCAGTTACGATGCGCAGCGCAGCTCGCGCATGTGCAATATGGAACCAGGAAGTGAAGCCGCAACGCTTCACTTCCTGATTCCCTCACCGAGGATGGCGGCGGCAGCTGCCGAGAATCGAGCGGGTTATCGACGTTGGCTGCCGACATCACTGGACCCTGGGACAGGTAAGTGGCCATTTATTAAAAGTCAGCAGCTGCAGTATTTGTAGCTGCTGGCTTTTAATATTTTTTTTTAGGTGGACTCCCTCTTTAAATATGAGATCTGGGGTCAAAAAGACCTCAGATCTCATAGTTACACTAAAATGCAATGCAAAAATAAATAAAAATGTCATTTGAAAAAAAAAAAAAAAAGTCCCTTTAGCTCTGTGATGTCGTCATGGAGAAGTGGAAAAGGACTCCAGTGGCAACCTGTGAAGCTCTGGTGAACTCCATGCCCAAGAGGGTTAAGGCAGTGCTGGAAAATAATGGTGGCCACACAAAATATTGACACTTTGGGCCCAATTTGGACATTTTCACTTAGGGGTGTACTCACTTTTGTTGCCAGCGGTTTAGACATTAATGGCTGTGTGTTGAGTTATTTTAAGGGGACAGCAAATTTACACTGTTATACAAGCTGTACACTCACTACTTTACATTGTAGCAAAGTGTCATTTCTTCAGTGTTGTCACATGAAAAGAATAAAATATTTACAAAGATGTGAGGGGTGTACTCACTTTTGTGAGATACTGTATGTATAGTTTATACCAAAGAAAATAAAAAAAAAAACATTGCTGTGTGCCGCTAAAGTGTTCGGGTTTGACTTGAAGAAAGGGTGGCAACCATATTTAGAACCTACTTCTCTGCTGTTGTGCAGAGGAAAGGAAACAATGCTGTCTGACAAGGCCTGTGACAAGTCCCTATGTGTATTCATTTGAGAATGTTCAAAATTGTACCCTGACATTCCTGGGAGGAGAAGACCTGTCCATTGATGACATCTCTGATACAAAAACAAGTGGACACATTAAATTGAACACTTGCTTCTAGTGTGAACTTGTTTGAACTGTTTACCACATTTTTCCATCTCAATGTAGTAAGAGGATAATTATTTCATACCGAGGTTTTACAAAGATAAAAGGCAGATGGAAAGTTTTAAAAAAACAGCTTCAGAACTATCATAGTTATAACCACAGGTCTGCTGTACTCTGACATCCGACAATCCACTATATGGAGAATTGATTCCATTTAAAAAAAACAACTCCTCATTTACTTGCAGTGCAGGCTGATGAGACTTTCAAAAAAACCTCCAGAGAAAATTGAGTACTGTCTGTAATACTTTTTTTATTTCCACTAGCATACAATTTTTCAGGACAAGCTTTCGGGGTATGTCCCCTTCTTCAAGGTTTGTATTTTAGTGCTTAAAGTTTTACTAAATCCAGGACCCTGCATTCACTATATCTGGTCTTCCACAGTACACAGAACATGGAAATGCAATTATTTTAGTTAATATAAACGGCTAAATGCCTTTTTCATCAGCAGTATATAGCGGTCTTGTGACTTCTATAAGTGTCTGGTTAAAGCTTGGAGGAGGAGTTTTCATTCTACTCAGACTGTCCCGTGGGGCTGCATCACCTCTGGCCCTCTGTTAGGGTACAAAAAAAAATAGAAGAACTCTTTTATCAGCCAAATGATTTGTACCTCTGTCCATTCAGTCCTGAGATTTTCACAGCTCTGCTACACACCACAGCCAAGTGGATGACATCCCCTTCTCTTTTACATCCCACTAGATTTGTGCAGGCAAATTTATGTTTCACTCATGGTGACTGTATCAGGTCAAGTTACTAGAAGTCAGACTGAATGGCTCTACAGTGCAAGTCTCTGGTACCTCCCCCTGAGTCTAGAAGCTTAGAGAAGCTTCTGGAAGTTAGTGGGCAGAGGTCAGGAGGTCCTGATCTGCATACTTGAGGGAATCTGGCCAGTCCCCAGGCACAGGGCCTGGCAGAGTGGCTGAGTCAGCCCTTAAATAAGGGGGAGGCAGGCTAGCAGAGGAGTCAGGTGTAAGATGGAGTGCTGAGGGGGGCTGTTTATGGCCCAGGAGGGGTCCCCTAGGTCTAGGAGGGGAATTTTCCTCCAGGCTGGGCTTGGGCTGGCTTAGGAAGATCCATTCAGCATCACGGTTTCAACAGGATTCTTGCCTAAGAGCAGTAGGAGCAAGGAGGACAGAGTGAATACATCAGCACACCCAGGGATTCACAAGGGGAGAGACTGCCACATGTAGCAAGCTTTCAAAGGACAGCGTTGTGCTTAACCCTTTTATCCCTTGCCCTGGGAGATCTTCAGATCAGCAGTCAGGAGGAATGCTGGTAGTGCCTGCAAGCAGTAGAGCTGGGAGCAGTTCTACAATAGGAGAGGAGATACTCCTGCATGCAGTTTTGCAACCTTTCTGTGCTATTTTCAAAATGGGACTAAGAGCTCCCAGTCCATAGGGGGCCTTTTGCTGCTGATCCTTAAAGACTGAGTGTGTCCAGGAAGGAGAAGAGTCCAGGATCTTATCTCTGTATATAGTATATGAAGAATAAGTACCCCCCGGTACAAAGGGACTTTAAGGGCAAACTTTTGAAGACACAATACTTTCAAAACATAGAAAAATATATTATTTCATAAAATAGTGTAACGGTCAAGGATAACAACCATATACAAAGTGATACATAATATCCATATATAGTATATAAGAAAAGAGCACTTCTCCTATAGTCCGACGCGTTTCAGGAGATTCAGGATAAATCCCTTCTTCAGGGGAATGAATGAGATGATAGTTGGAGATGCTCTAAAATAGAGAAGACAGAGTCTAGATTTCCAGAAAATAGCAGAGCAAACATTGTGTCAAACATGGAAGCATCGTAGCCAAAAACGTGCATGTGCGTATCTCTGTATATAGGAAGGAAGTCGTCCTCATTTGTGTTCTTCAAGTCAAATTGGGCATTCCATAAATTCCTCTACCCCATCCAAGTTGTTACCCCTACTAAAACAACAAAAACAAAGCCAAGGGACTGACTTCTTGTGTCTGGGTGCAAGTGGAAGATGCATGTTGCCTGGCTGTGCAGAAATAGGGGGAAACAAATAATCAGCGGCTCCTGTAGAGCTACATAAAATAACAAAATAAGTGATCAATGGATACCAAGCTGCATTAATGTGTGTATTTTACATTTGCCTGAAGTTCAGTTTCTTTCCCATGCTGCATCTCTCTGTTTCTGTGTCTTTGCTCATCTATGACTATAAGAAGTATGGACAAGTTAATGAAGAATTTAGGAACCCTTCAAATCAAATATGGGAGCCATCAGACCAAATGATAATGGTATAAAATTAGCTTTAAACCTCATCCACCAAATTTAATATGTGTTATGGCATTACATCTACTTGGCTAGATTTGCCTAGTCCTGCCAGCACAGATACAATATAAATGATTATTAAGCAAACAAAGTATAATTCTGACCAACCCTCATAATAAATTATTGGGTGAAGATGGCCAGTATTTCATTACCCACATGGTCTAATGTTCTGTTGGGGAACTCTAGTAAATGGTGTGTACAAAGATTTAACCACTTGTCGACCAGCTCACATACATTTACGTGGGCAAAGTGGCTCGTTCCCTCAAATCGCCGTACCTCTACGTCGGCTCCTTTAAGAGCCATAGCACACGCGCCCGCTGCACGTGGCGTGCTGGGAGTGCTCGAAGTGCAGATGTAGGGAGGTGGTTAAAAAGATGTTTTACTTACCTTACCCATCACTCCCTTAACTGTCTCTTTTCTTCTTCTCTCTGTCATTCCAGATAGTGAGCTGACCGCTGGTCCTGCACTGTACGTGATGACGTCAGAGTTCACCAAGAAGATGCTTCTTCAAGAAACTAGTCACAAGAAAAGAAGGAGCTTGTGAGAGCAAGGGATAAGGTAAGTAAAACTTTATTTGAATGTTTCCCAGGACAAAAATGAGCATTTAACCACTGTAATGGTGGTGGAGCCCCACTGGGGGTAGGGGTAGTTTTTAAATTTCCCCAGGGTTCATCTTTAAGATGCATTCACAAAGTTAAGATTAATTATTTTTAACCACTTGCCTACCAGGCCAATTCTGACACTTCTCTCCTGCATGTAAAAATCTATTTTTTTGCTAGAAAATTACACGAAACCCTCAAACATTATATATGGAGCATAAAATGGCGGTCATTGCAACTTTTTATCTCGCACGGTATTTGTGGATTTTTTAAATTAAATGCTTTTTTGGAAAAGGAAACTGTTTCATGCATTAAAAAAAACAAAAAACAGTAAGGTTAGCTACATTTTTTTGCATAATGTGAAATATGATATTAAACTGAGTAAATAGATACCTAACATGTCATGCTTCAAAATTGCACACGCTCATGGAATGGTGCCAAACCTCGGTACCTAAAAATCCCCATAGGCGACGGTTTAAAATTTTTTACAGGTTAATTTTTTTAAGTTACAGAGGAGGTCTTGGACTAGAATTATTGCTCTTGCTCTAACGCTCGCTGTGATACATCACATGTGTGGTTTGAATACCGTTTACATAAGTGGGCACCACTTACATATGCGTTCACTTCTACAAGCGAGCACGAGGGGACAGGGCGCGGTTTACATTTTTTTTTTCTTTTTATTGTTAATTTTACTTTTATTTTTCTAGTTTGATGCTTTCTTTTTACATTTTTTAAAATCACTTTTATTCCTATTAAAAGGAATTTAAACATCCCTTGTGTTGGAATTCAACATGAATTAATATCACATTTCTGGAGAGTATACATCGGTTTTCATTCCCAACAGTCAGCCAAACTGAGGCATACAGTGTCCTGGAGGACAGGATCCCCCCCCCAGGTTGGAATGTAGCCAGTTAAACCTCTATATTTACATGATACTAGAGGCTCCAATCTGTCTATGAGAATTCATGATTAACTGCTCTACTTGCGAACTTAGATAATGGATGAGTTGAAATACAGAAGATCGAAGACCCAGGATTTGACCCCAGTCGGATAATGGCGATTCATGGACAAACACTGCCCCCAGAGGCCAATTATGGCAAGACGGTCAATAACCTGTTGAGGAAACGCCCCAGAGGTACTGTGATTCGTCCAAAAATAGAGTTGGGCAGGTAATGGGAAGGGTTTTGGATGAGGTATGTTTGTAAAAAAAGGCATGTTTCAAGCAGAGCTCTGTCTCTTTTAACATCGTGAGACCAGCCGATAGGAGTCTGGCTAGGGGATATGATAAGTATATTCTTGTATTGTGTTCTGATTGTAAGCGTTGTAACATTGTAGTACCTTTTAATACTTTTATGTTAGTTTCCTGTTTTCAAGGGAAATAAATGTAACTTGTTTACTAAGCAGATGTATTTGTTATATCATTATGCTTATCAGACTGTGATAGATTAGACTAGCAATTATAGGGACTAGACAAATTAATACATGTATGCAATACTTATATAAGATATATTAGATTGTATAATATTGCATCAGTTACTTCATTTAGCACCCCAGAAAGCGTGTGAATTTTATTTTTACACAGAATCCACAAACCCTAATGTATTTTTGTTTTTGAGTCCCTGTAAGCATAAATCCTCAAATACACCCAGAACTGAAAATCGTCTCTAGTGTGGACAAAGATCGGCGCTGGCTCGCGAATTCTGAAATCCTGCTTGGATGGTCCTGAAAGTTCTATAAAATATTTCGCGGACACACAAATCTGGTGAGATTGTTGGCTGATATATGTTTATATGTTAAGCGTTTGTATCGTTAATGTGTTTTAGGCCTGTAACAAGTCAACGGTACTGGTGAGTGAGGGATTGATCATCCTTGGTTCTGATGTAGCCTGCAGATTGACAGGGTAAACCACACATCTTTGAGGAGAAAGTGGGAGAAATATAGATTTTTATTTTTTATTATTTTTTATTTTTTTTATTTTTATTTTTTATTTTATTACTAGTTTATTTTTTATTTTTCCCCATGTGAGTGTTCCAATAGAAGTTCAATGTGACCTGCAATCTAAGGGGTTTAAAAATCAGTGGTAATATAGTAAGGCATTGACTAAGAGTGTGCCTTGTGGTCTTGTAGGCTGTAGAACTACAAGGAACAAATTTGTTTTTAAACGGCTTTGTATCTGTTTTTCTTTTTTTAGTTGTGGGACTACAGGTGAAAGTTAGCTTTTAAACAGCTTTATCTGTGTCTCTGTGTGTTTTTGTATCTGTCTGTGTATCTGTGTGCATTGTGTAAGCAATTGGTTGAGCAACTTCAGTGTACGCTAAGTTGCAAATTAGCATATCAATGGATGTCCTTGAAGAGTTTCTTGAAAAAAATGCCTGTATTCAATTCAATACTATACAAAAGAATGCGTTAACACACCAATACAATGATCTATTAAAACAATGCAATACTCATAATGATGCCATAAAGTATAAAAAGTCTTCCAAAAGATGCAAGAAACAGAGAATGGCCAATGCTGTATGCATGTTGTTGAAAATGAAAGATATTGCGGAACAAAAAGAATTAGAATGGTATAGTGAGAGAAAACAATTATTGGAACAGGTACAAATTGTAACTGATAATATATTAGCAATAGTTGCAAAAGCAGATGCAAATGTTGCTGATCACATTCAACAATAAGTGACTGAGAGATGTGTATTGGAACAGAGATTAGATGAATTAGAACAAACGTGTAAATTAAGAGAAAGTTGCATTGCCTCTGAATCAAAGGGAGGCTGAGAATTTGTGTATTATCATACGGCTTAGGGAGGAATTACAGGGTGTGCAAAGGCATCCATAATGGAGTTATCCTCCAAACATGTGCAATGGTGGAGGTACCCTCCACACATCCTCAGTTCACAACAAAGAAAGAAGTGAAACAACATGCAGAAAAACCAGACGCTCTTATTGCTGCAAGTGATGTTACTATGATAGAAATCAATGTTGGAGATTTAAATAACAGTGAGATAACTGTGCTTGAAACTGATTCAGCAGTTGAAACAATGGAAACTTCTGATGACTCCTCAGACGATGAAAGTATAAAGTCTGTTTATTCCAATCATAGTAATCATAGTAATAATGTCCAGCAATGTGAGTTTCCAGCGCCATATGCTCAAAGAAGCACCATATACTCAAAGAAGTTTTTTGTGTAAAAGGGGGGGTCACATCGCAAACTATTGTTGGGCGGCGAATAATGATATCAAAAGATCGCACCACCCTAAAACGACCCCAAGGCGGTATGAAGTGTATTCTGCCCAATGGGGTAGCAGCCCAAAGCATGGAGGCCATAGTAATCAAACCCATTTCCCTTTTAAGACTCAAATGCAGAGACTACAAACTGAAAATCATCAATATGTAGAACAGTTACGTAAAGTCAAAATGGAGGTAGCCACATGGTTATTCAAATGTAGCACTGGGGGAAACAATGTTAGCAGCACTTAGTGAGCTGCATGGATGCTAAGAATTTTCTGGTCAATGTTTCCTTGATATAAATAAGGTTTAGATGTGAGCTTCATGTAGGGGACCTTGATATATTTTTAGTATGTTCAAGGATAAGCCTCTGATTATTTTTTTTTTTTTATTAAACATTTTTTTTCTGTTATGATTAGTAGGTTTTTTTTTCTCTTCTCTTATTTTTAATTTTTTTAAATTACATTTTTTTAAAAAAATTCTGGCATGTATGTAGTTGGATGCAAATTGCATTGCCATTTTTCCTGAGTAATATGGCAAAGTTTACCAATACTGCTTGCTTAGTATAGGAAAATATGGCAATTGTTCCCCTAACATTACAATTAATGGGAAAAGGCGTTGGGGGACTCAAAAGGCCAATTGTCATGATAATTGTGTGTAATCACTGTCTTTGTGTTCCTTTTCCAGAGATCAGGGAAGAAGTTAAACTGGTTTGCATACTAATGTTTGTGTTTTGTTTGCAGGTCCTTCAAAGTGAGAACAACAGTGGGCAAATTTAACAAAACAGGGGTAAGGTTATTGTAAATGCATAATCGATTATCACATGGTACCATGAGCTCATTAATTAGTAATTGTTTGCAAACAATGAAAAAAATTAAACAATAGTCAGACATTCATGGATTAAAGAATTACAAATTAAGTTACAAATGTTGTGATGAGGTACAGATGTTTTGTTTTTTGTTTTTCCCATTAACTAATTGTCTTTCAGATCGAAATGAGCACTTAATCTTCTCAGGAGGAAAGTCCATGGATGTCTTTAAGTAAAAGTTGAGTGTTTGTCATTGTTTTATGGTGGTTGTCTTGTCATGTTGATTTTGTGCGATAATGGCCGGAATTTTATTTATTTTATTTTATGATTTTTTAAAAAATTTTTTTATATTTTTGGCATTTGTTTAGTCATCTATTTTATTTTTGTTTTGTTCAGGTGGAAAAATTATTGTTTAGTCCACCTGAAAGGGGAGTAATTGGGTATTCTGTCAATTAGCAGCTAAATAGATGGTCATGGGATATGTCCTCCAGGAGTTCGTTTTTTTTTTTGTTATCTGTTTTTATTTTCATTCAGGTGCAAAGAGTTCCAAAAGGTTCACGCTTTGTCCACCTGAAAGGGGGGTTAGTGCATAGGTCTTACAATACAGATAAATGCATTGGTTTTTTTTAGCGTTTAAATTGAGAATTGTTGGAAAGCAACATTCATGTTCGTTTTTTAAATTTTTGCTTATAACATGGGGATCCATTTTAGAGGGGGTTCAGCCTAAAGAAGTCATGGTTGTTTTCATAGTTTGGTCAGAGTTGCAGAAGCCAGGAATAGTAGGTTCCTGTGTTCTAAGGAAGGAACTTTAAGTAAACGTAGCAAGTGAGCAGATATTATGGATAAGAATTTTTTTTTTTTTTCACAATAGAAAATGGATAAGAATTTGATTCTGCTCTTGTTTTTCACTTCCAGAATCCTGGTGGAGCGAGATTGGAGAGGTTTCTGGAACATGGATGACAGATGATCATCTGGTTGGCAGTTTGTCTGTGCCATACCACACTGCAAATTTGTTCTGATAAACATCAGGAGAGTTTAATACTTGTTTTTTTCTTATGGACAATTTAGTGCTAATGCTGAATCTGAAAGACTGTGCCTATCAACAGGACTTGTGAAACATTTTTTGCCGGGTCTCTCCTGATGAATGCAAACGTGCTATTATTACATGTGCAATGGGTTGGAGGTTGGGGAAGGAATATACACATCCAATCCGTCAGAACATGAAATGTAAAATATATGTTGTTTTTTTTGTTGGAGGGAGGAAATTAAAGAAGAAAAGGCTTTTAATGTATGACATGTATTGACGTAACGGAAGTAATATGGGGAAGGTACCCAGGAGACTAGCACTTATACATTATAAGGTGTCGGTTGGCCAGACTAGAGGGTGCCAGGTGACACATCAACGGGGTGAAAACTTCCTTGTGGCGGCGGTATCTCAGTCTTATCAGTCCTACAGAGAAGCTCTCGATTACTGGACACCAGAATCGGACATGGGGGAGATACACCTGGTTGATGTCTCACCTAAGAGGTTGAAACCCTGCACAGGTAATGCCAGTGAATACAGACAGGAGCATGCTCCGTTAGATAAAGGGAACAAACGCTGGCTACCATGATACAATATGCCTTCACCACATGGCGCTGCAACATCTCACAGTGGTTGATAAAAACCTATTACCCTATAAGTGCTGAGTATACACTGAATCAAGTATGGTCATTGTACCAGTGACTTACTCCCAGAGATGTGCAGACACAGAATGAGGTTCATGCAGGATGCTTGTGTCTGAGGAGTAACCGAAAGAGGAGGGATGTATTCAGCACTATATTGGGGGAATAGGAGCTGGAATGGGTGTTTTTAATGGAGTGGACATCGGTCTCCTGAGGAACAAACTCTCAGCCATGACTTAAGCGGGGCTTTGTTGCTCAGAGAGATTGGTGGCATCCTTAAAAACATTCATCGAAGTTACAGAAACACCCAGGTTAAAGTGGCTCCGGATTTTGGTCAACCCTGTTGAGAGGTTGGTAGGGACTGTGATGGTATAGGACATAAATCTGTCATTGGCTCTGGCGTGCACGCAGCGGCAGGCAGAATTGTCAACCAACATTAAGCTGATTGTACAGCCTCTGTATGAGGGGCAGTGGCCTGATGAGTTAGTATCACTGTTCAGTAAGACTTTGCCAAAACACGTTGCTTACACTGATCCAAAGTGGTGGTTGAATGCCTGGATAGGCTGTACTAGTTTGGATTGTGAAAGGTGTTATGCTGTGTGATCCCATATACAGAAGTGCAGACTCGGTCTGTATATTTGGTGGCATCAATCTGCTTACTGACTGGGGATTCTATCTTGTTGCATTTGAGGCTAAATTACCCATATGTGATCAGAGAAGATGGAAGCTGGAGGCAGGTTGATACTTTCCTCTCTCGGAAGCATGACCATGACGTCCTTTGTACGCCAGGTCAATACATGGTGGTGAACAAAAAATGTTGGGAAGATCTTTTACTCTGGGTTCTGGATGGAGAGATCAGTGCTGGGAAGGAAGCACCTGGGTATTATTTGGGACATAGACGAGTTTGTTTCTTTGTCCTAAAGGATACCGATATAACGTTAGTCATGGAACTAGAGGGTTCCTTGAACCTAACCATAGGTAGAGGTGCATGGTATACCCTGGGCATGGTCTCTGAAGTCCAGGCACAGGGATGGTATTGTGTGGGTTTTGTCATTGTTGCAGATTTATATGTGTTGTTAGGCTCGAGATTTATATAGAAGGGTCTCCCATTTACCTATGCAAGTTGAGGGACGAATGGACGGCAGGGTCTCTGTGTACAAGTTAGAGACTTTACTGCCAAGTCAGAGCCCAAGAGGTATTCTCTGACATGCCAAAAGTGCGGTAGGAAAGGCCATTGTGAGCAAGCCTGCCCAATCCCGACCCGTATCTACAATAAAGAGTTATAGGAGGTTGGGAGCGGGAGGCGTAATTGGATGGATCATATATATGCATATATTATGATAATGGGTTGATTTATGTCATGGTATAGTGTGATAAAATTATATTTTAAGATAGTAATATGGGCAAGAAAGGCCCTCCTCGAGACTCTATATCTGAAAACTGGTTGATATGTTGCTCTGAATGTGTGCTGGTGAATGGTGAGTGAATGGACACCCCTTACCTGTACTGCACCCCGTCCTGAAGATATTGGAAAGAAGAAGAAACAGAATGGTGACATGGAAGCTGTCACGGAAGAGTGATGTTGGTGTGTCACCCAGTAACAAAGCGGCACGTGTGGGGAAGCGAAACATGGTAAGACCATTATGGACTGTTCCACAGGAGCTGTTTCTGAAGCACATGTTGAAAAACGCAACACCTTAAGACAGTTAAGGGCTGTTCTATAGGTGCTGGTTCAGAAACACATGTTGGGGAGCGACACGCGTTAAGTCGGTGATGGACTGTTCAATAGGTGCCGTGTCTGAAGAAGGGTGGTATGCGCCTTTTAGGCGCAAAGCGGTATATGTTGGAATTCAACATGAATTAATATCACATTTCTGGAGTGTATACATTGGTTTTCATTCCCAACAGTCAGCCAAACTGAGGCTTGCAGTGTCCTGGAGGACAGGATGCCCCCCAAAGGTTGGAATGTAGCCAGTTAAACCTCTATGTTTACATGATACTAGAGGCTCCAATCTATCTATGAGAATTCCTGATTAACTGCTCTACTTTCAAACTTAGATAATGGATGAGTTGAGATACAGAAGATTGAAGACCCAGGATTTTACCCCAGTCAGATAATGGCGATTCATGGACAAACACTGCCCCCAGAGGCCAATTATGGCAAGACAGTCAATAATAAAACCTGTTGAGGAAACGCCCCAGAGGTACTGTGATTCGTCTAAAAATAAGGTTTTGGATAAGGTGTGTTTGTAAAAAAAAGGAATGTTTCAAGCAGAGCTCCCTCTCTTTCAACATTGTGAGACCAGCTGATAGGAGTCTGGCTAGGGGATATGATAAGTATATTCTTGTATTGTGTTCTGATTGTAAGCGCTATAACATTGTAGTACCTTTTAATACTTTTATGTTAGTTTCCTGTTTTCAAGGGAAATAAATGTAATTTGTTTACTAAGCAGATGTATTTGTTATATCATTGTGCTTATCAGACTGATAGATTAGACTAGCAATTATAGGGACTAGACAAATGAATACATGTGTGCAATAGTTATATAGGATATATTCGATTGTATGATATTGCATCGGTTACTTCACCTTGTAATAGGAATCGTGCGTGACAGGTCATCTTTACAGTGAAATCTTGGGTCTATAAGTCAAGTCCCCAGATCTCACCTCTAGGCTAGGAAGCCTGAAATAAAAAAAAAAAAAAGATCCTGGCTTCCTAGCCGAGGCGGTGGCATTTTTACAAATGCAGAGGCCGGGCATGACGTCTTAACATCACGTCCAGCCTCTGAACAATTATAGAGACTTCGGGGACCATCTGACCTGTCAGAAATCTCTATGGTCATCATTCTGCGATGGTAGGTTCCTTCCCCGATTCGCCGATCGCAGGGGCGAGTCGGGAGAAGCACCGGAGGGTGGCAGGAGGGGGAAGGGACATCCCCTCCCACCACCTGTAAGAATGATCAAGCGGCTGAACAGTCGGCTTTAAAAGAAGATATCTGAATGATGCCTGCACTTGTGTTCCTACTCTCTTCTCTCTGCAGCAAGCAACCTAGTCCCAACATCAGCAAGCAGCCGCAGCTCCATTCACACATAGTGTCAGAGGCGCAGCAACGGCGGCAGAGCACTGTGTCTGTGTCCCGACTCCCGAATCAATGTAAGCAAGCAAACATTCATTGATGGGCACTGGTAGGCTGTATTTGATGGGTGCTGGTGAGACTTCATTTGATGGGTGCTGATGAGGCTTCATTTGATGGGCACTGGTAAGGCTTCGTTTGATGGGCGCTGGTGAGGCTTCATTTGATAGGCACTGGTGAGACTTCATCTGATGGATGCTGGTGAGGCTTCATTTGATGGGTGCTGGTGAGGCTTCATTTGATGGGCGCTGGTGAGGCTTCATTTGATGGGCGCTGGTGAGGCTTCAGTTGGTGGGCACTGGTGAGGCTTCATTTGATGGGTGCTGGTGAGGCTTCATTTGATAGGCACTGGTGAGACTTCATTTGATGGATGCTGGTGAGGCTTCATTTGATGGGTGCTGGTGAGGCTTCATTTGATTGGCACTGGTGAGGCTTCATTTGATGGGCGCTGGTGAGGCTTCATTTGATGGGCGCTGGTGAGGCTGCATTTGATGGGCGCTGGTGGGCTGCATTTGATGGGTGCTTCTTTAAAAAGGTGGGGTTCACATTGGCAGGGCAAAGGGGGTGGAGTCAGGGGTGGAGCCAATGGGGGGCTGCAAAATGAGGTTTCGTCTAGGGTGTCAAAAATCCTTGCACCAGCCCTGGATGCCTGTAGCTGCAGACATCATTCAGATATCACCTCTCAAAGTCCATGACGTCATATGACGTTGGGCAGGTGGGAAGCGGTTAAGGGATATTTCCACTTAATAAAAGAAAAAAAATCGAATCCCAATTCTATTCGCCATCAAATTCATTCAACTTCAAAAATGAAAACAATTAAATCATGCTCTGCAAAAATCTGACCAAACACCATCAATAATATGGCCACTCGTAACACGTATTACTGCATACAGGGCCTAAAATTTGTGACAATATACTATATACAGTACATATAGTCATAAATGAACCTACCCCAAATTTAGTTTTAACAAGGCCTTGTCAGGGCTGGGCCCAGCCCATCCTTCTCAGAGCTGGCCGCTCAGCTGTCGGCTAATTGCCAGCTCCTTTCTCTCCACAGTACCTCAGCTGTTGATGATTTCCTGCTCGTTAGTCCTGCCTACCTAAGCCGTCCAGTCCAGAGGATCTCTGCTTTCGCCTCAGTCAACATCACAGAGACATTCTCCTGCGCTCCTGTTTAAATACTTGCTTTGCTGACTTCTCTTCTGGCTCCAGATCCTGCTTGCTGTTCCACTACATTGATTCCTGACTTCTGGCTTGGCTGACTAACCGTTCCGGTTACTGAACTCTGGCTATGTTCTGACTACTTTTGTTCGTTTTACTTTTACTATTAAACAAGTGTGATTTAACTGTACTTCTGTCTTAGTCTGATTTCATGGTTTCTGACAGGCCTCACGTGAATGTCATGGTTGGCACCCAGGCAGTTTATGAGTTGACTTGAAACTGTCAAACGCACTTAGCACAAAATAACTCACAGAAAAACAATCCGAAACAAAAAAGAAAGGAAGTAGCGAATACTATTAGGAAACGTGTAGGTATATAGGTCATCTGCGGCTTTTCGGAAAATCAAATGTTATTTATAAGTGGGAAGATAGATATGTACATTCTTGACAGGAACAATAGCAAACATCTATTTTTTGCTCCCATCTTTATCTATGAGAAGGAAATAACAGGTTGAATATGATGTAAAAATGTGCCTGACTGATGATCTGGCTCGGGAAGGCTCGGAGTCTTGACAGGCTTTCAATTATCTTTATTGATTACAAAGTTATCACACTTTGCTGAACAGTACTGGGCAGCCAGCTGTTCTGTAATGCACAGCAAATGCAGGGGTCTATTTAAAGACTTGTGTGTGGGTTAAAGCACAGAAATAAATATTGAATGATACATATCTGAGGGAATGTAGAACTCTGAAGCACGCTGATACAGTACTGCATTTCTGGAAGACAGCTCAGTATGGTTAATCCGCAATGTTGAGCCAGAGCTCATGGAACTCAAAATTCTATCTGTATTTTTGCAAAAAGTTGTGACTTGTCACCTAGCATTATTTCATTAGCAAAAAAAATGTGCCCTTTCCCTTCTGTGATAGCATTGTAGGCTATAAGATGTCAGTGTCTGATCACATGTGGTAACAAGGAAAGTGAAAATAAACAAATAGTAAAAAAATGATTAACGATGATATATGAAGGTGCATAGAAAAAGAAAAGAAGGCATCCCCACAGGGTGGTACTGTGGATGCTAATATAGTAAAAGGGTGCCACATCCTAAATTATAGACAAAATTTAACCAGTGGACTCAAAATAGACTTTATAGGAAACGCAACACACAAAGTCATCTAAAAGTATATATATCGTATTTATCGGCGCATAACACGCACAGGCGTTTAACACGCACCCTAATTTTAAGAGGGAAGTTTCAGGAGAAATTTTTTTTTAAAATAAACAACTTTGAAGCAAATTAAGGGTCAGTGCCCATCAATGTCCATCTGCAGCCTGATTAATGTCCTCAATGCAGCCCAAATAAAGCCCTCAATGCAGCTTGATCAATGCATCAATGCAGCCTGATTAATGCCGTTTGTTTAAACAAATTTGCAGCCATACCATCTCTCATAAAAGCAGCCTGAATCATGAAATCACAGAGCCGTCCTCTCCTCTCCACTTGGCTCTCACGTCACACACACACACAGTCCCGCCTCCGCCATCGGCATTGGATTAGCTCCTGTGATAGGCAGAACACTGGTCCAATGCCGGTGGCGGAGGCAGGACTGTGTGTGTGTGACGTGAGATCCGAGTGAAAGTCAAGTGAGAGCCGAGTGGAGAGGAGATGGCGGCTCGGTGAATTCTGGCGGCGCTCCTCCCCCTCCGAGGTACGCTGTCAGCGTATGACACGCACCCCTGATTTGCCCCCGATTTGTAGGGGAAAAAAGTGCGTGTTATACGCCGATAAATACAGTATTTATTTATACAAAAAAGAAAGGATTAAAAGGACAAACAAGGTGAAGTTAAAAATTCCTAGCATCGAAGGCTAGTACAACTACCACATAGACGTCACCATTAACCATACATAGGCCAAACTATATTTTGATATGGGGCTGGTACAGATGTAGTCACCAGTATTGCGTTTGGCCTTGTGTAGGTTGATGTGAAGGGTAGACTAACTCTGAGTTAAAAACACAGAAGAGAATATGCTCATGGCGCAACACATTACTTTGAATAAAACGGTTTTATTGACTTCATAGAATGCATTTACATTCAAATAAGAAAAGTTTGCACAGTGTATCAATGTAAAAATTGTAGAATCAACCTGCGCTAGTGAGCATCTAAACGAACAGGTGCAGCTGCAAATAAAACTCCAAATATCTATAGAGTGACAAACATAAAAATAAACTTAATTGCGCTAGCAATAAAATGAAAACCATTAAATAAAAGTGCTAAGACAACACCATACATGTGATGACAGTGAGTGTGTAAACATCTTATCTCAAAATATGAACGAATTAAAAGTCCATCCGTGATCAGTCCATAATAATATGAATCTCATTAAGGCAAGTTAAAGAAAAGTCCGCTCCATATGTTTCATCACCAACACGCCAGGGATATGATAGGCCAAAATACTTCTGTTCAGGTATACAGTGACAACGATGAGAGAAGTAATAGATGTGCGCTTACCCCCAGTGTTGGACCTCCCCTGTGGCAAGGTCATACGAGCTTGCAGATTTCACCCTCTGCAGGGACAAGTTGTTAATCTCCTGGTCCTGGCAGTATGTACCGCCGACTTCCGTGTGGCCGGGACGAACCAACTCTCCAAACCTCGGAGGGGGGACTCGGGAATGCAAAAAGTCCAAGAACAGGAGAGGGAGGCAAACGGAGAAAAAACTCCAATAGTGTGATATCGTTTTTAGGGTATTTATTGGTTAAAACATACCACAAGAAATCATTTAAAATTCAAGTAAAAAATTCCTAAAAAAAGCCGGCATATTCAAAGGCAGAACGCCCGTGCAAACAAATAATTCCAAACACGTGATGGCTAGCACTGCGAGGCCACGCCCTACATGTTTCGTCATACGTGACTTCTACGGGGGCCCCCGTAGAAGTCACGTATGACGAAACATGTAGGGCGTGGCCTCGCAGTGCTAGCCATCACGTGTTTGGAATTATTTGTTTGCACGGGCGTTCTGCCTTTGAATATGCCGGCTTTTTTTAGGAATTTTTTACTTGAATTTTAAATGATTTCTTGTGGTATGTTTTAACCAATAAATACCCTAAAAACGATATCACACTATTGGAGTTTTTTCTCCGTTTGCCTCCCTCTCCTGTTCTTGGACTTTTTGCATTCCCGAGTCCCCCCTCCGAGGTTTGGAGAGTTGGTTCGTCCCGGCCACACGGAAGTCGGCGGTACATACTGCCAGGACCAGGAGATTAACAACTTGTCCCTGCAGAGGGTGAAATCTGCAAGCTCGTATGACCTTGCCACAGGGGAGGTCCAACACTGGGGGTAAGCGCACATCTATTACTTCTCTCATCGTTGTCACTGTATACCTGAACAGAAGTATTTTGGCCTATCATATCCCTGGCGTGTTGGTGATGAAACATATGGAGCGGACTTTTCTTTAACTTGCCTTAATGAGATTCATATTATTATGGACTGATCACGGATGGACTTTTAATTCGTTCATATTTTGAGATAAGATGTTTACACACTCACTGTCATCACATGTATGGTGTTGTCTTAGCACTTTTATTTAACAGTGTATCAATGGCCAGCCATGAACTTCTCACCAACACTTCTGGCTTTACGTTATGTGACGTCACGAGCTCCACCCGATGCATTGTGTCACTGGTCATGTGACTTCCTGATGACCCACTGGTGCAGCCCCTGGCCAGAGCCGCAGGTCCCCCCCCCCCCCCAGGGAGATGTGATATAAGTAGCCCAGGAGGCTGCAGGACCAGCCACATGTCATTCCTAGAATGGCAGTGGGGGGAGAGGCTAAAAATCATAAAATGTCTTACAATTTTCCTTGTGAAGAGTGTTAAAGCAGAACTAACTTGTGGGAGTTAGGTTCTGCTTTTAGAGCTGCACAGACGGATACACTAGCCAGAGCCTTGTGGTCACGTGACCGCATGGAAAAGATTAAAAAATGGATTTGCATTGAGACAGCAAATATCAGAGCAGTGGAGAGGCAACATTTACAAGGTGGGCTATTACATAGCCTTTTCTTTACTTTTGTGACAAATGGGTGGGGGCTGTTTGGGGGCCTAAAAGTAAAATAGAAAAAAAAATATATAATAACTGTCACTTCTAATCTGTTTAAATATTTATCACTCTTAAACTGTATAATCAAGTGATTACTCAAACAATGAAGCCTCGAACATGCCATCTGTTCTTTAATACATCCAACAGTGCATAAGCAATATTTACAGTGTATTTGTGTCTATGTGCAATGTATTAAAAAGGAAGTGAGGAACAGAACTCACGAGGGGACCTAGCATAAAAAAATGATAATGTTATCGTTATATCATCATGACTAAGGAGGTCCGATCAGCCTTTTGTTTTATTATTTTCACTTCTCGTTCAAATGGAACAAATCTGTTTCCACTGTTGCTTCAACCACTCTTTCAATCATTTAAATTCTTTAAAATCTCTACATCTATCTTTCAGTGCAAGTGCTATTTCTAGACGTGTTACGCCTGTCATTGATTCTCAATTGCATAATTGATTAATTAAATAATGGAGAGGTGGAGTTTGTATATTTTGCTATATTTACTTTGTGTCTTATGTTATCATGTGCTGTGATCAAACTTTCTGCCGAAACGCGTAAACCCCTGTTTTATACTCACTATTATGTATTAATAAAGTAACTCGCATGGACTTTGGAGTTGCTAGCTCAAATTTTTCTTTCAAGCTATTTCTAGAGAGATAGCTTATTATTGAGCAGGGCTCACACACCCCTTACAAAATGTCTAGTGTAGCCACCTCAGGGATATTTGCTGTTACCAGTTGTGTCATACAGGCCATACATGGGTCGAATTCCAAACAATTTTTTTTTTGGAAATCAGAAATTTAGTGCGTTTCGTGAACTGACGGTGCCACCATTGATTTAGAAATTTGACCAACCAAGCCTTCAATTTCACCTCATGTTGCTGCAGAAAATAATTTTTGTGGCTGGGAATCTTCTTTTCTTTCCAGGTCACAGCTTATGCTCATTTATTTTTTGATTATAGTTCTCGCAGGATTCTCCTATCATTGATTAGAAATTTTCAACATGCCCGATCACTTCGATGGCCACACGAAAATCAGCCATTGCTGCGGCCTACTAAAGGTGGGAAATTCGAACAAAAATTCTTAATTACCATTTTCGAAATATGTTTGTTCAGAATTTGACCCATGAATGGCTGGCCTAAGTGTTCAGTATTAGAGCCCTGCTGAAACTCACGTCATGTGCGTGAAATTCATTGGTGTTTCAACGTCATCTGACCGGGCCTCACCTGCATCTGCACGGCTCCTTTCATCTGCCTTTCCACCTGAGCAATTGATCAACTCTCAGCACGTACAGCCATCTGCTTTCATGGCACGCACCAAGCTGTCTGAGCTTTGAAGATTGGACAAGTGCTATCAGCAACTTATACACCTCCATGTCCGCATCAGCTCTCATTATGATCCGCTGACCTGGCGGTCTGTGGAACTCTGAAAGAGACCTTACTGGTGGCCCACTACCTACATGAACAGATCTGTCAGTGAGGAAGGAGCATCAGCGCGGCCTTGGGTGAGCTTGTTCCAGGGACTTAGTTCCCATTATTTTCATCCTTAATGTACTGCCGCTTCCACCACTGAGTGGACGTCCCCTCACCTTCACATATCTGGCTGTAATATCAACAGTTAGTCTCTTCTGCCTCTGTTCCTCTCTCAGGTTTGTACATGCTAGTTGATCTGATCCTTCATCTTCCATTAAGTGCCTGCAAGCATTTGGTTAATCAACATGCAGTCCACACAATACGGACGGATTGGTTCCCCTCATTGTTTTCAAGGATTATTTTTTATGTGTTTAAACCATTGGTCTAACTAGATTCATAATTGTTTCAGCAATTCCTTGGACATCAGTGCTTTCAACTAAGTGCCTCATCCCTGCAAACGGTTGACTGCTGGTATACTAGTGGGCAATGCATGTGAGCCCTGGTCTTTTTCTTTGTTTTTAACACTACTGACAACGTTGTCTTTAATGTTGTTTTTACTGTGGTGTGGTGAATGTTGCCTTTTTGTGGAAATCTTATTAATAAATATTTTCTATTTTTGTGACTATTATGCCGCGTACACATGGTCGGACTTTCCGACGGGAAATGTTGGATGTGAGCTTGTTGGCGGGAAAGTCCGACCGTGTGTATGCTCCGTCGAACATTTGTTGTCGGACATTCTGCCAACAAATGTTGGCTAGCAGGTTCTCAAATTTTCTGCCAACAAAACTTTGTTGTCGGACTTTCCGATCGTGTGTACACAAGTCCGTCGCACATAATTCTACGCATGCTCGGAATCAAGTACGAGCCGGAAGCACTCGGTCTTGTAAAACTAGCGTTCATAATGGAGATATCAATTGACGATTGAAATTCCTTTTTAACGGTTCGTCGTACGTCTTGTAGGTCACCACGTTCCCACGTTCGTAATTGTTGGCCAACATTTGTGTGACCGTGTGTATGCAAGACAAGTTGGAGCCAACAACCTTCAAACAAAATTCCACGGTTTTGTTGTCGGATAGTCCGATTGTGTGTACGGGGCACTACACTGCTGTGTGTTTCCCTTTGGAGTTACTCTCTCTTGGTATATTTCTATATCCAAGTCCTCCTCTCCTTTGCGTTCAGTAGGTCTATTTCAATTAGCAAACATGCGACAGTAGTTTATTGTTTCACACAGATTGTTTACTGTCAATAGAGGACTATTTCAAAATGGCCACCAACACATGTGCCAGCCTGCAGAGTGTATGCCATTAGTGGAAGGAAGGGGTTCTGAAAAGAAGGAGATTGGTGAGAAAAGCTTCTGACAGGCAGTAGAGAGAGACTTCAGGTAGACATACTGTTAATTTTTCGGTCAGACTCTTATTGGGCTGTTTCTACTGTCTGCCTAAAAAAACTGTATAGGGCTAATACCAATACCATACCTACAGTGAAGCATGGTGGTGGCAGCAGCATGCTGTGGGGATGTTTTTCAGCAGCAGGAACTAGGAGACTAGTCAGGATCAAGGGAAAGATGCAAGCAGCAATGTACAGAGACATCCTTGATGAAAACCTGCTCCAGAGCACTCTGGACCTCAGACTGGGGCGAAGGTTCATCTTTAACAGGACAACAACCCCAAGCACACAGCCAAGATAACAAAGGAGTGGCTATGGGACAACTCTGTGAATGTCCTTGAGTGGCCCAGTCAGAGCCCAGACTTGAACCCGATTGAACATCTCTGGAGACATCTGAAAATGGCTGTGCACCGACGCTCCCTATCCAACCTGATGAAGCTTGAGAGGTCTTTCGAAGAAGAATGGGAGATTATTATTATTATTATACAGTATTTATATAGCGCCAACAGTTTACGTAGCGCTTACGTAAACTGTTGGCGCTATATAAATACTGTCCAAAAATAGGTGTGCCAAGCTTGTAGCATCATACTCAAAAAAAGACTTAAGGCTGTAATTGGTGCCAAAGGTGCTTCCACAAAGTATTGAGCAAAGGCCTGTGAATACTTACGTACATGGGATTTTTTTCGTTTTTTTATTTTTAATAAATTGGCAAAGATTTCAAAAAAACTTCTTTCATGTTGTCATTATGGGTTAATGTTTGTAGAATTTTGAGGAAAATAATGGATTTAATCAATTTTGGAATAGGCCTCTAACATAACATAACGTGGAAAAAGTAAAGAGCTGTGAATACTTTCCGGATGCCCTGTAGTTCTGTCCATTCCACTCCTATTGGATCATAAATATGATTCCATTTAAACTGTGATTACATGCTCACTATACATGTAATACATGTCTGATTGAGCAATTTCCATACAGTCTCCTCTTCAAGTGGTTGTGTACCCTTTACAACCACTTTTTACTACAGGCAAGCCTATAATTAGGCTTACCTATAGCTACACTGAATATCTCCTAAACCTGCATGGTTTAGGAGATATCCCCTGTATTTGCATTTGCCAATGTCATCGGCACATGCGCACTTAAGCAAACTGAAGCAATCCAATTTGCTCCAGCAGGGGAAAAAAATCCTTCCTGGTCCCCCAAGAGACAATCGGATATTCCCTGGATCAACATTTGCCTATAAATGTTAGTATTTAGTTATATTATTGTGTGTTCATTTAGGAAAGAACCCATGCCTTTTTTTAAAGCAATCTACTGAGCTGGACAGACAACTCTTGAGGGAATTTACTCCACATTTTCACAGTTCTGTGAATAGATAGAATGTGATAGAATATCAATGTCATCGATTTACTAAGCAAACAGATTAAAGCGTTTGTTACCCTAAAAAAAAAACTGGATCCTGTTACTTTAAAGGATGTTATACAGCACAGTGCTTGTGCTGTGTAATTTGGCTCCCTGTATCAACTGTAATACCTGGCTCATCCTGCCTGGTTCTGCCCTCCCCTCTGTAAACTGACCACAGTTTATCATGGTTATTGAGCCCTGACACTGTGGTCAGTTTACGTGCCTCCGTCATCCGCAGCTCTCCTCTCTGCTCTCCCCCTGTCCTCTCCCCCCACCCCTCCCTGCCTGTCAGCTAGTGACAGTGATCACCTACCCCTCCTGCAGCTGAAATTACAGTGTGAATTATATGCAAACTCCTCTGTTAGAAAGCATCCTATGCTGCAGTGTCTGTGCTTTGTAAAAAAATATGCCCATTTCTACCTGAATTCACAGTGCAACTTGGTGCTCATGTGACTCCTCGCTGCTCCCGTTCTCCCTGGCTGACGTCTTGGCTCTCTCCTCCCCTCCTCCTGACTGATGTAAGCGGGGGTTTCTTGGCCCCTCCCGCTCTAGCTGTCAGATCGAAAGAGAGAGCAGCGAGAAGTCACGTGAGCGCCGAGTGGCACTGTGAATTCAGATAGAAATGGGCATAATTTTTACAAAGCACATACACTGCAGCAAAGGGCTCTTTCTAACAGAGGGTATTGCATGTAATTTGCTAAGTGGCTTAACAACCGCTTTAAGGAAAAATACCACTCTTGCTAAAAAAAAGTCCTGTCTCATTTTTATGTTTCATGGTTTTTGCCACACTTTGTGGCAGATTTATGCCAGTTTCGTTTTGTCAAAGGCTGACCAGCTAGTTCCCACATGTACCTATAAACCCAATGTGCAAACTTACAGGCCGACATGTAGGCAGGGGTTAATGTGTTGCACCTTTAAGTTTCTTTTCAAATCTTTCCAGGAAAGGGAATGATTTCATATCCTTCCTTGCAGGATCTTATATAAGCGTGAGGAGCCTAGCTGAGAGTAGTTAAGGCTAGCTGACAGAAAGAACAGAGCAATAGAGATGGGATAAGAAGTTGAAATTCTTTCTTGCTACCCCAGGGATGGGCACCCCTACCATTGGCACTGAAGGTATACTTCCACAGAGAGAGCAACTGTTATTGCTGAATGGAAGAGAATTACTTTAATTGAATTGGATTGTGAACTACCTCAAGAAAATTGAGCTGAACCAAACTTGTGACTGCTTCTAGTATGTGGAGTTGGTCTTGGGTAGGGATGAGCCGAACACCCCCCTGGTTCGGTTCGCACCAGAACCTGCGAACGGACCGAAAGTTCGCACGAACGTTAGAACCCCATTGACGTCTATGGGACTTGAACGTTCGAAATCAAAAGTGCTCATTTTAAAGGCTAATTTGCATGGTATTGTCCTAAAAAGGGTTTGGGGACCCGGGTCCTACCCCAGAGGACATGTATCAATGCAAAAAAAACTTTTAAAAACGGCCGTTTTTTCGGGAGCAGTGATTTTAATGATGCTTAAAGTAAAAAAAAAAAAAGTGAAATATTCCTTTAAATATCGTACCTGGGGGGTGTCTATAGTATGCCTGTAAAGTGACGCGTGTTTCCCGTGTTTAGAACAGTCCCTGCACCAAATGTCATTTTCAAAGGAAAAAATCTCATTTAAAACTGCTTGCGGGTTTAATGTAATGTCGGGTCATGGCAATATGGATGAAAATCAGTGAGACAAACGGCATGGGTACCCCCCAGTCCATTACCAGGCCCTTTGGGTCTTGTATGGATATTAAGGGGAACCCCGCACCCAAATTAAAATAAGGAAAGGTGTGGGGCCACCAGGCCCTATATACTCTGAACAGCAGTATACAGGCGGTGCAAACAAGACAGGGACTGTAGGTTTGTTGTTAAGTAGAATCTCTTTGTAATTTTGAACGGGTACATTTTTAACGTGTTTAGCTCCAGCCAAAAAATCTTTTTTAAGCTTTTTGGAAAACATAGGGAAGGGTTATCACCCCTGTGACATTTGTTTTGCTGTCTTTCCTCCTCTTCAGAAGATTTCACCTCACTTTTTGTCCCAATGAAAAATGTTTTTTGAAAATTTGGATTTTTTTGTGGAACAAGGATTGGAAAGCATCAGTGGAAAGGAGAAATTTTTTCCCCATATTAACTCTTACAGGAGAGAATTTCCCTTCCTAGGGGTAGATTTCATCTCACTTCCTGTTGTCTCCTTCCGTTTGCAAGTAGGAGTCGTTTGTAAGTTAGATGTTTGAAAGTAGGGTCCTGCCCTATATACTCAGCAGAAATTTGGGCCTTAGGTGTTGCTGTGGCCACAACACTGTAAGCCCTCACAGGGCCCTGCTGTGAAATATTAGATCAAGAATTGTAATTACATGCCCCTGTTGAACAGGAGCTGAAAAATTAGGCCTTAGGCACTGGTGCTGGTGCCACAACACTGCAGCCCCTCACAGACACTCTAGTTGGAACGCAGGAACGAGCCCTGCTGCAAAGTATTGCATCAAAAATTGTAATTACACGCCCCTGTTAAACAAGGGCTGAAAAATTGGGCCTTAGGCACTGGTGCTGGTGCCACAACACTGCAACCCCTCACAGACACTCTAGGTGGAACGCAGGAACGAGCCCTGCTGCAAAGTATTGCATCAAAAATTGTAATTACACGCCCCTGTTAGACAGGGGCAGAAAAATTGGGCCTTAGGCACTGGTGCTGGTGCCACAACACTGCAACCCCTCACAGACACTCTAGTTGAAATGCAGGAACGAGCCCTGCTGCAAAGTATTACATCAAAAATTGTAATTACACGCCCCTGTTAAACAGGGGCTGAAAAATTGTGCCTTAGGCACTGGTGGTGGCGCCCAGAACCAAAAATGTTCTTACAAGCTATCAGCGTGATGATTGAGGAGGAAGAGGATAATTACTCAGGGATAGTCACTCAGCATCAGCATAGGCAGTCTTTGAAGGGATCTGAGATTTCAAAAAAAATTATTCGGTTACATCAGCATCAGGTGCTTGGTAGCTGGTGGTGATCCAAGACTGATTCATTTTTATGAAGGTCAGTCGATCGACCGAGTCGGTGGACAGACGCACCCTGTGATCGGTTACCACGCCTCCAGCAGCACTGAATGTGCGTTCCGAAAGAACGCTGGATGCAGGACAGGCCAGTAGCTCAATTGCATACTGTGCAAGCTCTGGCCAGTGATCCATCCTCAAGACCCAGTAACCCAGAGGATTTTCGGTGGGAAAGGTGTCCAAGTCTGATCTTGCCCCTAGGTATTCCTGCACCATGTAAAACAGACGCTGGCGATGGTTGCTGGAACCGATCATACCTTGGGGCTGCGGACCAAAAAATTGTCTGAACGCATCGGTCAGACGGCCACCTTCTCCACCGCTCCTTCTTTGACTGACCGAAGCCTCAGCAACACGTTGTCCAGAAACAGGAGTTTGTAACCTCCCAGTCTCTGGGAACGCGTTGCACAGACCTTTCTGCAAGGCCTCCCGAAGATGTTTCATCCTCTGCTCCCTCTGCGATGGCAAGATAAGGTCCGCAACCTTACCCTTGTAACGTGGATCAAGGAGGGTTGCCAGCCAGTATTGGTCCTTTTCCTTGATACCACGAATACGAGGATCCTTATGCAGGCTTTGCAGGATCAGGGAGGCCATGCAGCGTAGGTTTGCTGAGGCATTCGGTCCGGAGTCCTCTGGGTCACTAAGGACGACAACGTCCGCAGCCACCTCCTCCCAGCCACGTACAAGTCCATGTGTTTCTTGGGACTGATCCCTTAAAGACTGCTGCTGAGTGCCAGGCTCCACCTCCATACTGACACAATCTTCCTCCTCCTCCTCCTCCTCCTCGTCCTCTTCCTGTGTGATCGGCGGGCACGCAGGAACACTGTCTGGATAAAGGGGGCCTTGAGAGCTAAGGAAGTCCTCCTCTTCCTGCCTCTGTTCTGCCTCAAGTGCCCTGTCCATTATTCCACGCAGCGTGTGCTCCAACAGGTGGACAAGGGGGACAGTGTCACTGATGCATGCACTGTCACAGCTTACCATCCTCGTGGCCTCCTCGAATGGTGACAGGACAGTGCATGCATCCCTGATCATGGCCCACTGGCGTGGGGAAAAAAAAACAAGCTCCCCTGACCCTGTCCTGGTGCCATAGTCGCACAGGTACTCATTGATGGCCCTCTGCTGCGTGTGCAGCCGCTGCAGCATGGCCAACGTTGAGTTCCACCTGGTGGGCATGTCACAGATTAGGCGGTTCTTGGGCAGGTTAAACTCCTTTTGGAGGTCTGTCAGCCGAGCACTGGCATTATATGACCGGCGGAAATGCACACAGACTTTCCTGGCCTGCCTCAGGACATCCTGTAAGCCTGGGTACCTGCCCAAGAACCACTGCACCACCAAGTTAAGGACGTGAGCCAAACAGGGCACATGGGTCATTTGTCCCTGTCGGAGGGCAGAGAGGAGGTTGGTGCCATTGTCGCAAACCACCATTCCTGCCTTAAGTTGGCGTGGCGTCAACCACCTCTGAACCTGCCCCTGCAGAGCTGACAGAACCTCTGCCCCAGTGTGGCTCCTGTCCCCCAAGCACACCAGCTCAAGCACCGCATGGCATCTTTTGGCCTGCGTACTTGCGTAGCCCCTTGAACGACTACGGAGCACCGCTGGTTCCGAGGAAGAGGCCATGGAGGAAGAAGAAGAGGAGGGGGTGGAGGAGAGAGGTGTGTCACAATCATTAGCATTTTGGAGGCGTGGTGGCGGAACAACCTCCAACACTACTGCACCTTGTCCTGCATCCTTCCCAGCTTCCAGCAGAGTCACCCAATGCGCCGTAAAACTTAGGTAACGTCCCTGTCCATGCCTGCTGGACCATGAGTCAGCGATAATATGCACCTTACCGCTGACCGCCCTGTCCAGCGAGGCATGGACATTGCCTTCCACATGCCGGTAGAGAGCCGGAATCGCCTTCCGTGAGAAAAAGTGGCGTTTGGGTACCTGCCACTGAGGAACCGCACATTCCACAAACTCACGGAAGGGGGCAGAGTCTACCAACTGAAAAGGCAGCAGTTGAAATGCTAGCAATTTTGCCAAGCTAGCATTCAACCGCTGGGCATGTGGATGGCTGGGAGCAAACTTTTTTCGGCGGTGCAGCAGCTGGGGCAGGGAAATTTGCCTGGTGCAATCTGACGTCGGTGTACCAAAAGCAGATTGCCCACAAGTACTTGGCTGTGACACACCTAATTCTACACCTTCATTACTCTCAGTGCAGGTCTCAGAGAGGACTGGAGGTCTAGTGGGGTTGGAAATCTCAGCTGATGAGGAGCAAGGAGAGGTCCTCTTTGTTCTTTGGTGTGGGTCTTTTAGATACGCTTGCCAACGAACTGCATGGCAGGTCAACATATGTCTGGTCAAGCATGTGGTACCCAAGCGGGAGATGTTTTGGCCACGTGAGATACGCTTGAGACATATGTTGCAAATAGCAGCGGTGCGATCTGATGCACTCGTCTCAAAAAAGGCCCACACCAAAGAACTTTTTGAATAACGCGCAGAGACTGCAGCGCCCTGCACATGTGGAGCTTTGGGGTGTGATGCAGTCAATGTGCTGCCCTTAGGCTGGCCCCTGGAGGGCATCCTGCCTCGTTGGTGATGTGCCGCCTCCTCCTCCTCCTCCTCCTCTCTCCTATCAGGCACCCACGTTGAGTCAGTGACCTCATCATCCCCTCCCTCTTTATCACTGGAGCAAACCTGGCAGTATGCTGCAGCAGGGGGAGCATGACTGCCAGATTGCTGTCCTTCTTGGGCACCCCCTCTGTCCGTGCTCATGTTACTGCCTTCATCGAGCTCAGTATCATCATCAGAGCCTTCCAAACGCTGGGCATCCTCCTGGAGCATGTACCCAACACTGTGGTCAAACAGTTCGAGGGACTCCTCAGGAGGACATGGTGGAGCTAGGGAAGGAGTCACTGATGACATTGAGCCGAGGGAAGAGGCCACTGCTTTGCCAGGCAAAGCACCCTGGGCATGTGTGAGAGAGGATGAGGAGGATGAGGACGGCTTGGTCATCCACTCGACCAAGTCTTCCGCATGTTGCGGCTCAACACGGCCAGCTGCCGAAAAAAAGGCCAAGCGTGTCCCATGGCCACGTGCTGATGAGGATGCACCGTCTCCACGACCAGCACTAGACACAGAGCCTGCTTGCCCTCTCTTATTGGCTTGTGACTGTCTGCCTCTCCTTCTTGGCCTTCCAGACATACTAATGGCCTGTAGCTGCACTAAGCTGGGATATATATATATATATATATATATATATATATATATATATATATGTACTGATACTGCAGCTAGCAAAATCAACTGCCTGCCTGTAGTATGAGAACACCACCAACCTTCTACAGGTAGCTTTAGCTGAACACTGTGAGGTGGACGCACCCCACTAACTTGTAGGTTTAGCTGAACACTGTGAGCAGGACGCACTGCACTAACTGTAAATAGTCTAGCTGCCTGACCGTGGTACTAATAGGATCAAAAGAACACCAGTAATTTTCTTCAGGTAGCTTTATATACTGTAACAAGACAAGCCTGCCTGTCAGTAGGAAGATAACAGGAACGGATCTAGCTGAACACTGTGAGCAGGACGCACTGCACTAAATGTAAATAGTCTAGCTGCCTGACCGTGGTACTAATAGGATCAAAAGAACACCAGTAATTTTCTTCAGGTAGCTTTATATACTGTAACAAGACAAGCCTGCCTGTCAGTAGGAAGATAACAGGAACGGATCTAGCTGAACACTGTGAGCAAGACGCACTGCACTAAATGTAAATAGTCTAGCTGCCTGACCGTGGTACTAATAGGATCAAAAGAACACCAGTAATTTTCTTCAGGTAGCTTTATATACTGTAACAAGACAAGCCTGCCTGTCAGTAGGAAGATAACAGGAACGGATCTAGCTGAACACTGTGAGCAGGACGCACTGTACTAAATGTAAATAGTCTAGCTGCCTGACCGTGGTACTAATAGGATCAAAAGAACACCAGTAATTTTCTTCAGGTAGCTTTATATACTGTAACAAGACAAGCCTGCCTGTCAGTAGGAAGATAACAGGAACGGATCTAGCTGAACACTGTGAGCAGGACGCACTGCACTAAATGTAAATAGTCTAGCTGCCTGACCGTGGTACTAATAGGATCAAAAGAACACCAGTAATTTTCTTTAGGTAGCTGTAAATACTGTAACAAGACAAGCCTGCCTGTCAGTAGGAAGATGACAGGAACGGATCTAGCTGAACACTGTTAGCAGGACGCACTGTACTAAATGTAAATAGTCTAGCTGCCTGACCGTGGTACTAATAGGATCAAAAGAACACCAGTAATTTTCTTCAGGTAGCTTTATATACTGTAACAAGACAAGCCTGCCTGTCAGTAGGAAGATAACAGGAACGGATCTAGCTGAACACTGTGAGCAGGACGCACTGCACTAAATGTAAATAGTCTAGCTGCCTGACCGTGGTACTAATAGGATCAAAAGAACACCAGTAATTTTCTTCAGGTAGCTTTATATACTGTAACAAGACAAGCCTGCCTGTCAGTAGGAAGATAACAGGAACGGATCTAGCTGAACACTGTGAGCAGGACGCACTGCACTAAATGTAAATAGTCTAGCTGCCTGACCGTGGTACTAATAGGATCAAAAGAACACCAGTAATTTTCTTTAGGTAGCTGTAAATACTGTAACAAGACAAGCCTGCCTGTCAGTAGGAAGATGACAGGAACGGATCTAGCTGAACACTGTTAGCAGGACGCACTGTACTAAATGTAAATAGTCTAGCTGCCTGACCGTGGTACTAATAGGATCAAAAGAACACCAGTAATTTTCTTCAGGTAGCTTTATATACTGTAACAAGACAAGCCTGCCTGTCAGTAGGAAGATAACAGGAACGGATCTAGCTGAACACTGTGAGCAGGACGCACTGCACTAAATGTAAATAGTCTAGCTGCCTGACCGTGGTACTAATAGGATCAAAAGAACACCAGTAATTTTCTTTAGGTAGTTGTAAATACTGTAACAAGACAAGCCTGCCTGTCAGTAGGAAGATAACAGGAACGGATCTAGCTGAACACTGTGAGCAGGACGCACGACGCACTGTACTAAATGTAAATAGTCTAGCTGCCTGACCGTGGTACTAATAGGATCAAAAGAACACCAGTAATTTTCTTCAGGTAGCTTTATATACTGTAACAAGACAAGCCTGCCTGTCAGTAGGAAGATAACAGGAACGGATCTAGCTGAACACTGTGAGCAGGACGCACTGCACTAAATGTAAATAGTCTAGCTGCCTGATCGTGGTACTAAAAGGATCAAAAGAACACCAGTAATTTTCTTCAGGTAGCTTTATATACTGTAACAAGACAAGCCTGCCTGTCAGTAGGAAGATAACAGGAACGGATCTAGCTGAACACTGTGAGCAGGACGCACTGTACTAAATGTAAATAGTCTAGCTGCCTGACCGTGGTACTAATAGGATCAAAAGAACACCAGTAATTTTCTTTAGGTAACTGTAAATACTGTAACAAGACAAGCCTGCCTGTCAGTAGGAAGATAACAGGAACGGATCTAGCTGAACACTGTGAGCAGGACGCACTGTACTAAATGTAAATAGTCTAGCTGCCTGACCGTGGTACTAATAGGATCAAAAGAACACCAGTAATTTTCTTCAGGTAGCTTTATATACTGTAACAAGACAAGCCTGCCTGTCAGTAGGAAGATAACAGGAACGGATCTAGCTGAACACTGTGAGCAAGACGCACTGCACTAAATGTAAATAGTCTAGCTGCCTGACCGTGGTACTAATAGGATCAAAAGAACACCAGTAATTTTCTTCAGGTAGCTTTATATACTGTAACAAGACAAGCCTGCCTGTCAGTAGGAAGATAACAGGAACGGATCTAGCTGAACACTGTGAGCAGGACGCACTGTACTAAATGTAAATAGTCTAGCTGCCTGACCGTGGTACTAATAGGATCAAAAGAACACCAGTAATTTTCTTCAGGTAGCTTTATATACTGTAACAAGACAAGCCTGCCTGTCAGTAGGAAGATAACAGGAACGGATCTAGCTGAACACTGTGAGCAGGACGCACTGCACTAAATGTAAATAGTCTAGCTGCCTGACCGTGGTACTAATAGGATCAAAAGAACACCAGTAATTTTCTTCAGGTAGCTTTATATACTGTAACAAGACAAGCCTGCCTGTCAGTAGGAAGATAACAGGAACGGATCTAGCTGAACACTGTGAGCAGGACGCACTGTACTAAATGTAAATAGTCTAGCTGCCTGACCGTGGTACTAATAGGATCAAAAGAACACCAGTAATTTTCTTTAGGTAGCTGTAAATACTGTAACAAGACAAGCCTGCCTGTCAGTAGGAAGATGACAGGAACGGATCTAGCTGAACACTGTGAGCAGGACGCACTGTACTAAATGTAAATAGTCTAGCTGCCTGACCGTGGTACTAATAGGATCAAAAGAACACCAGTAATTTTCTTCAGGTAGCTTTATATACTGTAACAAGACAAGCCTGCCTGTCAGTAGGAAGATAACAGGAACGGATCTAGCTGAACACTGTGAGCAGGACGCACTGCACTAAATGTAAATAGTCTAGCTGCCTGACCGTGGTACTAATAGGATCAAAAGAACACCAGTAATTTTCTTTAGGTAGCTGTAAATACTGTAACAAGACAAGCCTGCCTGTCAGTAGGAAGATAACAGGAACGGATCTAGCTGAACACTGTGAGCAGGACGCACTGTACTAAATGTAAATAGTCTAGCTGCCTGACCGTGGTACTAATAGGATCAAAAGAACACCAGTAATTTTCTTCAGGTAGCTTTATATACTGTAACAAGACAAGCCTGCCTGTCAGTAGGAAGATAACAGGAACGGATCTAGCTGAACACTGTGAGCAGGACGCACTGCACTAAATGTAAATAGTCTAGCTGCCTGACCGTGGTACTAATAGGATCAAAAGAACACCAGTAATTTTCTTCAGGTAGCTTTATATACTGTAACAAGACAAGCCTGCCTGTCAGTAGGAAGATAACAGGAACGGATCTAGCTGAACACTGTGAGCAGGACGCAATGTACTAAATGTAAATAGTCTAGCTGCCTGACCGTGGTACTAATAGGATCAAAAGAACACCAGTAATTTTCTTTAGGTAACTGTAAATACTGTAACAAGACAAGCCTGCCTGTCAGTAGGAAGATAACAGGAACGGATCTAGCTGAACACTGTGAGCAGGACGCACTGCACTAAATGTAAATAGTCTAGAAGATAACAGGAACGGATCTAGCTAAACTGAATACAGTGTATATATATATATGCAACACCTGGGATGCATATATATACACAATACACTTTAAGTGCAGCTAACTGACTGACTGTCCTGCCTAATCTAGCTAACTCAAATGAAATGACACTGTCTCTCTCTCTCTCTAAGCACACCGGAACATACTGCACAGGGCCGCCGTGCAGGCGGCCTTATATAGTGTGGGGCGTGTACTAAATCCCCTGAGCCATAATTGGCCAAAGCCTCCTTGGCTTTGGCCAATTACGGCTCTCTGTTCAGGCGGTGCTGTGATTGGCCAAGCATGCGGGTCATAGTGCATGCTTGGCCAATCATCAGCAAGCAATGCACTGCGATGCCGCAGTGAATTATGGGCCGTGACGCGCCACACGAATTTGGCGCGAACGGCCCATATCGTTCGCAATTCGGCGAACGACCGAACAGCCGATGTTCGAGTCGAACATGGGTTCGACTCGAACACGAAGCTCATCCCTAGTCTTGGGTACCTCTGCTGCTGTAAAGTGAGATAGCGCCCTGTTAAGCTAAAGCTAGACTGTGAATCTCATGAAAAACACAGTTTGGGAGAGAGGATCCCAGTGGAACAATTCAGTGCAAACCTGGTTGGGCTAGGGGATGGTGGTAGATAGGAGAGTAGGGACACTATCCTGGAACCACGTGTAAGACATTGAGCCCAATCGAAGAAGAGTCCCCAGCCAGAGGAGAGTTATTGTCAATGTCAAGGGTGTCCAGGAGTTTGTGTTTAGGGCACTCCATGCTTCAGACACACTAGGGCCCCTTTCACACGGGCGCCTCCGCTAAGTGAAATCCACTTGCTCAGCAGGAGATCTCCCCACTGATCCCCGCAGAGCTATGTAGAGAGGGCACAAACGCAGTCTCGCTCTCCTCTATGGGGCAATCAGATAGAAAAAGACTGCCTGTCTGTTTCCATCAGATGCCACCCGATCTGCCAGATGGATGGAAAATAGGACCACCATCCATCTGTTTTTGGCGGACAGGATCAGATCGGATGGTGGGGGGTGTCAGTGGACATCCACCACTCCATAAATGACAATACAGGGTCCGATCAGGTCCACCTGAAAAACGGACAGATGGACCTGATTGGACAGCCTGTGTGAAAGCGACCTAAGGCTTAATGTACACGAGACATTTTTACAACCTCTCCTGAACGATTTAACTTGACAGATAGTAACCCACGTTTAAAACGTCTGTTTTGTCGCGTTAACATGCCGCATTTGCGTTTAGAAGCGTTTGAAAAAATGTTTCTGTTTTTTTTTTTTTCAAAATAGCCAAAAAATTAAAAACACCTGTAAATGAAACGCGGCTAAACGCGAGTTACTCCCACGTTTAGAAGCGTTTGGCGCTTGAAATGCCTCTAAAGCCTCAGCGTCTGAACTCATTTTTTTGCTTTTCAAAAAGGGCCTCTAAACTCAACTGCCTAAAAACAACATTAAAGGAACCTGTGTACATGTACACATAAGATAACATTGGATGAGTTCAGGGGCAGCTAAAAAAAAATCATCCAACTGCCTCTGAACATCCGTTTACCAGCAGCAGTGTACATGAGGCCTAAACGTGCGCGTGTGCGTAAGGAGTGGAGTTCTCAACGGGTCTGTGGACTGTGTGCGGCCTGTGTGCTAGGCCTGGGGCAGCCCTGTTTTAGGCGGGTCCAAGTGGAAGGGCGTGTGGGCACCTCGGGCACCGTTGGAACCGCCTGCAAACTGGATGACTTTTTTGACTGCCGTGAGATTTGGAGCACTACCAGAGCCGACTGTATGTGTAGGCATCCCTAGATGTCTGCATTGCCCTAGGGCAGCCTGTTCAGTACTGACAAGCCTAATTTATGGCTTATTCTAATTGCATATTTGAGACCTGATGGTCCTTTACGTTAATCTGGAATTTGCCTTTCTGTAGCCTTATTGGTCAATTAAAATATATTCTTTAAAAACAAACTGACAGAGCCTCACCCTTCTGTATTCTATCCATAATGAATAAAACACGAGGGCTTTAAAAGCACAAGCAATCCAAAGTAGTGGTTTTCATACTTTTGGAATTTTAAAAGTAAAGTAAACGAGATTTAAGTGGTGTGCAATGCAGGAACTCTGGCCATCATTAGCATGGATCTTGTTGCCGATTTACATTGTCGCGCATATATCCTGTGCTATTTGGGTCAATACAAGCGCTGCTTTCTGTCAAGGCTTCTGCGTGTAATTGAATCTGCCCTTTATAGTACCGAGCAAGGATAGTCATTTTTGACTTACAGACAACACAGAAGGCCCATGGGAGTATTGATTCAATACAGTACTTAAAACTCAATGAAAACAGCTGGACTTACAGACTCACTGTCTCAATTACTGCACATCCATGACAAGACCTTTGCAAAGAGTAGAAGTTGAAAATAGACTGAGATTACTTTGTTACATTTTTGTACATTTGCCAAAATATAGAAAAGCAAGGAAAAACCATGCAGTGCCATTTCCTTAGGAGTTCATTTATAAAACAGTGAATCTAACATTCAACCAACATTCACTGCAGGAATATCTTTCCTAGGGCATGTGTTTTAAAGGCAGTGATTGATTCACCACCAGTAATTGTACATCACACTCACTGCTTAATAAATATGTCCCTAAGGCCTTCTCTACACTTGCTGAGGGAGGGCGGGTAATGCCGCGTACACATGAGCGGACTTTCCGGCAGACTTGGTCCGGCGGACCGGACCCCGTCGGACAATTCGATCATGTGTGGGCTCCAGCTGACATTTTTTCCTCAAAAGTCAGACGGACCTAGAAATAAAACATGTTTCAAATCTTTCCGATGGACTCGAGTCCGGTCGAAAAATCCGATCGTCTGTATGCTAGTCCGACGGACTAAAACCGACGCTAGGGCAGCTATTAGCTACTGGGTATCAACTTCCTTATTTTAGTCCGGTTGTATGTCATCACGAACGAATCCGTTGGACTTTGGTGTGATCGTGTGTGTCCAAGTCCGTTTCGTTTGAAAGTCCGGCGGACCTACGCTGCAAAGTCCGTCGGAAAGACTGTCGGACCTAGACCGTCAAAAAGTCAGCTCGTGTGTACGTGCCATAAGGGGTTGTACTGGCCTCCTAACTACCTAGCCAAGGTTGTGCTGGCCTCCTACCACCCCTTTAAACCACCAAAGTAGTTGGTTGGGTTGTATATATGCCATGACCCTGTCAAAATATATACCCTCTGTCATATTTGCCAAGCAGTAAAGCTGCGGAACATTCAAATGAAAGAAGGTTGTGCTGCAACCACCCTGAAGACATGTGCAATGCATGGCCATAATGCAGGGCCCAGGGGCGCCGCCGCCCTATCCATGCATCCGGCCCCCTAATCTACATGCGGGGCACCGGACATATGGATTGCAATGGGTTTTTTTTATTTTTTGAAGCACGTGATTAGAGCCAGAGGCTCTAATAGTCTTCAAAAAAGGGTGGACACGGACTGGAACAGGGGGCACAGGAGGAATGGACTGCAGACACCCCATCCCCCTCTTTCTCACCCCTCTCCCTCTCTCTCACCCCCCTCTCTCTCACACCCCTCTCTCTCTCACCCCCTCTCTCTCCCACCCTCTCTCTCACCCCCTTTCTCTCACCCCCTGTCTCTCACCCCTCTCTCTCCCACCCTCGCTCTCACCCCCTTTCTCTCATCCCCTTTCTCTCACCCCCTCTCTCTCCCACCCTCTCACTCCCACCCCCCTCTCTCTCTCACTCCCTCACCCCCTCTCTCTCACCCCCTCTCTCTCCCACCCTCTCTCCAACCCCTCTCTCTCTCCCACCCTCTCTCTCATCCCCCTTTCTCTCACCCCCTGTCTCTCTCCCCCCTCTCCCTCACCCTCTCTCTCACCCCCTTTCTCTCACCCCCTTTCTCTCACCCCCTCTCTCTCACCCCCTTTCTCTCACCCCCTTTCTCTCACCCCCTCTGTCTCACCCCTCTCTCTCCCACCCTCTCTCTCATCCCCCTCTCTCTCACCCTCTCTCTCACTCCCCTTTCACTCACCCCCCATTCACCCCTCTCTCATCTCCTTCTCTCTCACCCCCCTCACCCCCCCTTCTCTTCCCCCTCCCACCCCTCACCCCTATCCCTCTCTCCTCCCCCTCTCTCTCAACCCTCTCTCTCACACTTTCTCTCTCATCCCTTTCCCTCTCTTTTACGCCCTTCACCCACCCCTCCCTCTCTCACCCCTCTTTCACCCCCTCACCCTCTCTCTCCCACCCCCTCTCCCACCCCTCTCTCTCTCAACCCCTCGACCCCCCCTCTCTCTCTCACACCCTCCTCTCTCTCTTTCTAAACCTCTCTCACTTTCTAACCCCCCTCTCTAGCTCCCTCTCTTTCTCACACCATTCTTACCCTCCTCTCTCTCTCACCCCCTCTCTCCTACCCCTATCTCTCTCTCTCACCCATTTCTCTCCCCCTCCTCTCTTCCCTTATTTTGCTCTCCCCCCCCCCAACCCCCTCACTCTCACACTCTCTCCTCCTACCCCTTCTCTCTCTCACCCCCTCTCCCCCTTACCCCCTCACTTTCGCCCTCCTGAGTCCTCCCCTCTCTCCCACCCCCCCCTCTCTGTCCCACCCCAGTTCTGTGACAAACACATGTAATATGGGCAGTGCAATATGTAGGTGGGGCTTAAGTGTGGGCAGGGACACAGGGGGCCCATGATTTTCTTTTGCCCGGGGGCCCCATGAGTTGTTAGTCCGCCCCTGGTGTGCAGTATATGATAGTTTTGTTAAACAGGTGAAAGCTGCACTCCTTCAACCACAACTGCTTTTCCCAGGCAGTTAATATTATATGTTACTGCTAAAGTAATAAAGTCAGTATCCATAAAATCTGGTTTTAGAAAATCAGGAGGCAAATAAATATATACACAAACGTATTGGGACGCCTGCCTTTACACGCACATGAACTTTAAAGGCATCCCAGTCTTAGTCCGTAGGGTTCAATATTGAGCTGGCCCACCCTTTGCAACTTTAACAGCTTCAACTCTTCTGGGAAGGCTGTCCACAAGGTTTAGGAGTGTGTCTATGGGAATGTTTGACCTCGCTCATCCATGTCTTTATGGACCTTGCTTTGTGCACTGGTCCAAATAATTTGGTGGAGGGGGGATTATGGTATGGGGCAAGGCCATAGATTTTTTTTTCCTGGGAGGGGGGTTCAGGTCTTTCAAACTTAAAGGCATCATTTACACTTTTATGTTGGGGGAGGTACAGTAAAAACACGTGACAGCAGAGTGGGGCCATGAGACTTTGCAATGCAGCGCAGCAAAAATGATCCCCATTCAACTGAATAGAACGCAATGCACACAGTTGTGGTGCAGTAGTGTACTCATTAGTATAGTGAGCTCCTCCTAAGCTCCCTAGTTTTTTTTTCCTTCAGCCCGCTGGGTTGAACCTACCGTGTTAACCAGGCTTTAGATCTCATTCATATGTTCTAAATGGCCATGGAATGGCAAATATACCATGAATACCTACAGCCAGGATCCCAGATGTTCCAATTTTTGTCAGCTGCTCAGCCTGTTCACCTGAGGGATGGGCTGAAAAGTGCCACTGCTTTTAACATGTATCTGCACATCCAGTGGTCCCCATGTCCAGGGGACAAAGCAAAACACGTTGGGGTGTGGTCTAGCGGGAACCCAGGCTGAGGTCTCTCCCATCACTACTACATTACCATAGGACTCCATAGATGTGCGGCACTGGGGATTGTTTTTCTCTCTTTCCTTCAGTGACTACAGGAGCTGGGGTGAGCTCCATCCCTCGCTGGCACTCCTGCAGCACATTCGGTATCATCTACATTACTCCCCACATCGATTAAGCTTGAGCGACACACTAACAAACCATTGGTCACAGTGGTTACCTGCTGTTAGGGACAAATTTCTGACCCTGAATGCAGAGAGATTTTATCCAAGGGCAAAAATGTATCCCTACCTGCAGGTCACCACTGGATGTGCAGATACATGTGGATACATGTTTACAGCAGCAGACAGCCTTGGCTCTTTTCAGCCCATCACTCAGGTGTACAGGCTGAGCAGAGATTAGAACATCTGATCCCAGGTGCAGGTATTTGTAGTATACTTACTGCACCATGGTCATGTAGGATATATGAATGAGACACAAGACTGGATTTTAGCTAACCTTACTGTGCAAGTTGAACAAGTGCAAGGGGCAACATATTGTGGTGGGCAGTACATTCAGTGATTTATTTAAACCTTAAAAAATGTGTCCTAAGACATTTTATGAAATGTTTTAAGCATAGGCGTGCGCACAGGGTGTGCCTGGTGTGCCTGGGCACACCCTAATCACCCTGTGCTGCGCAGATTCCGCCTGCTGCTTGGCTGCAGAGAAAGAGACTGGGGAGTCTTTGTCCTCAGTCCCTTTCTCTGTGTCAAAAGTGAGACATCAGGGGTATGTTTAGATCCCTGATATTTCACCAAAGCCCCCCAATGGGGCTCCTAAAAAAATGTAAAAAAAATAAAAAAAATAAAATTATTTGAAAAAATATTGTAAAAAAGAATAAAATAAATAAATATAATAAAAAAATAAAATTGTAAAAGAGTAAAAATAAACAAATAATTAAAATAAACTACTGACACTAATCTCTGCCCTACTGACATTGTCCACTGCTCTACTGACACTCTTTATATATACTGTATATATATATATATATATATATATATATATATATATATATATATACAGACACATGTGAGTTTGAGCTTTGGGGTGCACACCCTTATGCAACAGGCTGCGCACACCTATGGTTTTAAGAGATGAAAAAATAAAAAATATTGTGCACTGCCTACCACAGGATGGTGCCCTTTGTACCTGGTCAATATGGTTGGCTTTTATTCAGCCTTAAATTGTAGCAAACCCAGCTTTTGAACTTGTACTTACAAGTAAGCCTATAATAACGCTTATCTGTAGGTACAGTGAATATCTTCTAAACTTGTGGTGTTTAGGAGATATTCACATGAAAAGCAGCCGGTGATGTCACTGGTGCATGCTCTCTGATAGGACAGGAAGACAGTTGTACTTCTCCCGGGGAGGAGTGCAGTTCGTTCTGCACTTTTGTGACCCATTTTTAGCCGACAGTCAGTTATAGCCCACTGTCAGCTGACATCGTTCAGCAGGTCCAGGTTGTGTAAAGATCCTAACTTTAAAATCAGGATTCACCCAGATGCCTGGACCAGCAGCTCGCTCAGCCTCTCGCTCAGCCTCCCGCAGGGCGCCCCCCTCCCCCAAAGCACCCACCCCCCATGTTGAGGGCATGCGGCCTGGTACGGTTCAGGAGGGGGGGGGGGGGCGCTTGCTCGTCCCCACCCCCTTTCCTGACCGGCCAGGCTGCGAGCTCGGATCGGGGTCTGGTATGGATTTTAGGGGGGACCCCACGCCGTTTTTTCGGCGTAGGGGCTTCCCTTTAAAATCCATACCAGACCTAAGGGCCTGGTATGCCCCGCGCTCGCCGCAATAGGAAAATTTGTTTTTCCTATTGCAGCGAGCGCGAGATGCAATACCCTGCCCTTGTGTTGTATCTGGTCCGTCGGACCAGCATACACACGAGTGGGCTTTCCGTCGGACCAGCACACACACGAGCGGACTTTCCACCCGAAACTGAGTCCGACGGAAAGAAAGTTTCAAATCTAGGTCCGGCGGGCTTTTGGGAAGAAGTCCGCCGGAAAAGTCCGCCGGCGCCCACACACGGGCGGATTGTCCGGCAGACTCTGGTCCGCCGGACCAAGTATGCCGGAAAGTCCGACCGTGTGTACGTGGCATTACCTTGAAACGAAGCAATCCAGCGGCGCGTTGTCACCGCTGCATAGGCTTCCATCTTCATCTGGTCTTCCTTCCAGGTTCAGCGGGCACTTGAATGGTCAAGCCGCAATGACGTCACTCCCACGCATGCACACAAGAGTCACGACCACGGCACAGAGCTCTGAAAGAACAGCACAGGTATAGCCGTTCCTTTAGAGCGCATGCGCCAGTGACGTCGCTGGCTGCTGCTCACTGAAATACCTCCTAAGCAGTGCACGTTTAGGAGATATTCATTGAATCTACAGATAAGCTTTATTATAAGCTTACCTGTAGGTAAAAATAAAACAATTTACTTTACTACCACTTCAACATTAGAGTGCAGTTATACTGTATGTCCTGGGCAACAAGACAACTCACCTGGAGCTTTAATTATTTTATATTCATAGCAATATATCATACTATTTACTAAATGCAATCACGGCCTTCATCTGGTAAAACATACAGTACCTTAAAATAGTATTCGTAACCCTTGAAATTTTCCACATTTTGCCATGTTACACCAAAAACGTAAATGTATTTTATTGGGATTTTATGTGATAGCCCAACACAAAGTGGCACATAATTGTGAAGTGGAATGAAAATGATAAATGGTTTTTAAATTTTTTTACAAATAAATATGTAAAAAGTGTAGCGTCCATTTGTATTTAGTGCCCTTTTCTCCGATACCCCTAACTAAAATCTAGTAGAACGAATTGCCTTCAGAAGTCACCTAATTAGTAAATAGAGTCCACCTGTGTCTCAGTATAAATACAGCTGTTCTGTGAAGCCCTCACAGGTTCGTTAGAGAACCTTAGTGATCAAACAGCATCATGAAGACCAAGGAACACACCTGACAGGTCAGGGATAAAGTTGTGGAGAAGTTTAAAGCAGGGTTAGGTTATAAAAAAAATATCCCAAGCTTTGAACATCTCACGGAGTACTGTTCAATCCATCATACGAAAATGGAAAGATTATGGCACAACTGCAAACCTACCAAGACATAGCCGTCCCCCTAAACTGACAGGCCGGGCAAGGAGAGCATTCATCAGAGAAGCAACCAAGCGGCCCATGGCACAGTGCCTTGCAAATGTATTCACCCCCCTTGACTTTTTACCTATTTTGTTACATTACTTCCTTTAGTTCAGTGTTTTTTTAATCTGAATTATATGTGATGGATTAGAACACAATAGTCTAAGTTGGTGAAGTAAAATTAGAAAAATATATAAAACTATTTTTCAGAAATAAAAAACTGATAATTGGCATGTGCAATTAGCAAGGGTGTATTCACCCTTGAATACACCAGAGGGTGTATTCACAATTGGCAAGGGTGGATTCACACCCCTTTGTTATGAAGCCCATAAAAAGCAAATTACCTTCAGAAGTCACATAATTAGTGAAATGATGTCCACCTGTGTGCAATCTAAGTGTCACGTGATCTGTCATTACATATACACACCTTTTTGAAAGGCCCCAGAGGCTGCAACACCTAAGCAAGAGGCACCACTAACCAAACACCGCCAAGAAGACCAAGGAACTCTCCAAACAAGTAATGGACAATGTTGTTGAGAAGTACAAGTCAGGGTTAGGTTATAAAAAAAAATATCCAAATCTTTGATGATCCCTAGGAGCACCATCAAATCTATCATAACTAAATGGAAAGAACATGGCACAACAGCAAACCTGCCAAGAAACAGTCGCACACCAAAACTCACAGACCGGGCAAGGAGGTCATTAATCAGAGAGGCAGCACAGAGACCTAAGGTAACCCTGGAGGAGCTGCAGAGTTCCACCACAGAGACTGGAGTATCTGTACATAGGACCACAATAAGCTGTACGCTCCAGAGAAGGGCTTTATGGCAGAGTGGCCAGAAGAAATCCATTACTTTCAGCAAAAAACTAAATGGCACATTTCAAGTTTGCGAAAAGGCATGTGGGAGACTCCCAAAATGTATGGAGGAAGGTGCTCTGGTCTGATGAGACTAATATTGAACTTTTTGGCCATCAAAGAAAGCGCTATGTCTGGCGCAAACCCAACACATCACATCACCCAAAGAACACCATCCCCACTGTGAAACATGGTGGTGGCAGCATCATGCTGTGGGGATGTTTTTTAGCAGTCGGGACTGGGAAACTGGTCAGAGTTGAGGGAAAGATGGATGATGCTAAATACAGGGATATTCTTGAGCAAAACCTGTACCACTCTGTGTATGATTTGAGGCTAGGGCGGAGGTTCACCTTCAAGCAGGACAATGACACCAAACACACTGCTAAAGCAACACTTGAGTGGTTTAGGGGGAAACATATAAATGTGTCAGAATGGCCTAATCAAAGCCCAGACCTCAATCCAATATAAAATCTGTGGTCAGACGTAAAGATTGCTGTTCACAAGTGCAAACCATCCAACTTGAAGGAGCTGGAGCAGTTTTGCAAGGAGGAATGGGCAAAAATCCCAGTGGTAAGATGTGGCAAGCTCATAGAAACGTATCCAAAGCAACTTGGAGCTGTGATAGCCGCAAAAGGTGGCTCTACAAAGTATTGACTTTAGGGGGGTGATTAGTTATGCACATTGACTTTTTCTGTTATTTTGTCCTATTTTGTCGTTTGCTTCACAATAAAAAAAAAAACAGCTTCAAAGTTCTGGGCATGTTCTGTAAATTAAATGATGCAAATCCTCAAACAATCCATGTTAATTCCAGGTTGTGAGGCAACAAAACACGAAAAATGCCAAGGGGGATGAATACTTTAGCAAGGCACTGTAACTCTGGAGGAGCTGCAGAGATCCACAGCTCAGGTGGGAGAATCTGTCCACAGGACAACTATTAGTCGTGCACTCCACAAATCTGGCCTTTATGGAAGAGCGGCAAGAAGAAAGCCATTGTTGAAAGAAAGCCATAAGAAGTCCCGTTTGCAGTTTGTGAGAAACCATGTGGGGGACACAACAAACATGTAGAAGAAACTGCTCTAGTCAGATGAGACCAAAATTGAACTTTTTGGCAGAAAACTAACACTGCAAATCACTCTGAACACACCATCCTCAACGTGAAACATGGTGGTGGAAGCATCATGCCATGGGAATGTTTTTCTTCAGTAGGGATGGGGAAGCTGCTCAGAATTGATGGGAAGATGAATGGAGCCAAATACAGGGCAATCTTAGAAGAAAACCTGTTATGCCGCGTACACACGGTCGGACTTTTCGGCTACAAAAGTCCGACAGCCTGTCCGACAGACTTTCGACAGACTTTTGTCGGACTTTTGGCGGACTTTTGGCGAACTTGCGGCAGACTTTCTTACGAACAGACTTGCCTACATACGATCACACAAAAGTCCGATGGATTCGTACGTGATGACGTACACCGGACTAAAATAAGGAAGTTGATAGCCAGTAGCCAATAGCTGCCCTAGCGTGGGTTTTTGCCCGTCGGACTAGCACACAGACGAGCGGATTTCTGGTGACTTTCTGCTGAAAGTCCGCTGAAAGTCCGGGGAAGCCCACACACGATCGGATTGTCAGCCAGCTTTAGTCCGTCGCCGTCCGTCGGACTTTTGTAGACGAAAAGTCCGACCTTGTGTACGCGGCATTAGAGTCTGCAAAAGACTTGAGACTGGGGCGAAGGTTCACCTTCCAGCAGGACAACGACCTAAAACATACAGCCAGAGCTACAATGGAATGGTTTAGATCAAAGCATATTCATGTGTTAGAATGGCCCAGTCAAAGTCCAGACCTAAATCTAATTGAGAATCTGTGGTAAGACTTGCAGCTGCAATTGAAGTGAAAGGTGGCTCTACAAAGTATTGACTCGGGGGGGCTGAATACAAATGCACGCCACATTTTTCACATATTTATTTGTAAAAAATCTTGAAAACCATTTATCATTTTCCTTCCGCTTCACAATTATATGCCACTTTGTGTTGGTCCACCAAATAAAATCCCCAAAAAAAAAAACATTTACGTTTTTGGCTGTAACATGACAAAATGTGGAACATTTCAAGGGGTATGAATACTTTTTGAAGGCACTGTACATGGCTCGAAAATCATGAAAGAAAGAAAAAAAGAAAGAAAGAAAGAAAGAAAGAAAGAAAGAAAGAAAGAAAGAAAGAAAGAAAGAAAGAAAGAAAGGTGTAATAGGCTACAGTAGGTTTTCTTTGTGACTATAAACCATGTATCCCATTTAGCATTAAATTATATAACAGTGTTTGAAAGCCACTTCTGGCAGCTGTCTTATTGTCCATAGGACTCTTTGACTAGCGTGTCTTAAAATAGAAACCAACATATTTGGACCCGACATTTGTAGCTATTTAGAAGATTCCCTAAAGCAAAACCAGCTGTTACAGCCTTTACAAGCCTTAAAAAAAACTTGATTTCCCAGTATGACGAAACTGAAAATTTCAGTAGCTAAACAGAATACAAAAAATTAATTTGTAAATAAACCCCAAAATGGTTGTTCAATTAAGCTTTGGCAATAAAACCTGGAAGCTCATTGGTTTCTATGCAGAAGTGAGCCTGAGTTTGCACTTTCCAGCTTTAGTAAATAAACCCCATTTTGTACTTAAAAGTGGGGTATGCCTATATATACATATCTATATATATAGATATATATATCTATATATATATATATATATATATATATATATATATATATATATATATATACAGTTGTGCTCATAAGTTTACATACCCTGGCAGCATTTATGATTTCTTGGCCATTTTTCAGAGAATATGAATGATAACGCAAAAACATTTCTTTCACTCATGGTTAGTGTTTGGCTGAAGCCATTTATTATCAGTCAACTGTGTTTACTCTTTTTAAATCATAATGGCAACAGAAACTACCCAAATGACCCTGATCAAAAGTTTACATACCCAGTTCTTAATACCGTGTATTGACCCCTTTAACATCAATGACAGCTTGAAGTCTTTTGTGGTATTTGTGGATGAGGCTCTTTATCTTCTCAGATGGTAAAGCTGCCCATTCCTCTTGGCAAAAAGCCTCCAGTTCCTGTAAATTCTTGGGCTGTCTTGCATGTGATCTCCCCAGAGTGGCTCAATGATATTGAGGTCAGGAGACTGAGATGACCACTCTAGAACCTCCACTTTATTCTGCTGTAGCCAATGACAGGTCGACTTGGCCTTGTGTTTTGGATCATTGTCATGTTGGAATGTCCAAGTACGTCCCATGTGCAGCTTCCTGAGGCTGATGAATGCAAATGTTCCTCCAGCATTTTTTAATACCATACTGCATTAATCTTGCCAAAATTGTGACCAAATTTCATGTGCCTTTGTAGCTCACACATCCCCAAAACATCAGTGATCCACCTCCGTGTTTCACAGTAGTAATGGTGTACCTTTCATCATAGGCCTTGTTGAGTCCTCTCTGATTGTAGTGTTTATGGTTGTGGCTAAAAAGCTCAATTTTGGTCTCATCACTCTAAATGACTTTGTGCCAGAAGGTTTGAGGCTTGTCTCTGTGCTGTTTGTGCATCTTCAAATAGCCACACCACATGTTTTCAGAGAATCCTGTATTTCACCTGAAGTTATTTGTGGGTTTTTCTTTGCATCCCGAACAATTTTCCTGGCAGTTGTGGCTGAAATTTTAGTTGGTCTACCTGACCGTAGTTTGGTTTAAACAGAAACCCTCACTTTCTACTTCTTGATTAGAGCTTGAACACTGCTGATTGGCATTCTCAATTCCTTGGGTATATTTTTAAATCCCTTTCCTGTATTTTACAGATAAACTACATTTTCCGCAGATCCTTTGACAATTCTTTTGCTTTCCCCATGACTCAGAATCCAAAAACGTCAGTGCAGCACTGGATGAAAGATGCAAGGGTCTGACCAAGGAGTCCAGAAACGCACTGACCTTTTATACACACACACTAATTACAAACAAACAGATTACAGGTGAGGATAGTTACCTTTTATAGCCATTCAAACCCCTTTGTGTCAACTTGTGTGCATGTTATCAGGCAAAAATCACCAGGGTATGTAAACTTTTGATCAGGGTCACTTGGGTGGTTTCTGTTGCCATTATGATTTAAAAAGAGTAAACACAGTTGATTGATAATAAATGGCTCCAGCCAAACACTAACCACAAGTGAAAGAAATGTTTTTGTGTTATTCATATTCGCAGAAAAATGGCCAAGAAATCATAAATTCTGGCAGGGTATGTAAACTTATGAGCACAACTGTATATATATATATATATATATATATATATATATATATATATATATATATATATATATATATATATAAAAATTTCAAAACGTGCACTGCGCTACTCAACAGATTTAGTAAAAGCTGCAAACACCACCATCAGACAAATTGAGTGGATAGTGGGAATATTAAGTGTGGCCCTAATCCATATTATGTGTATGTATTAAAAATGTGTGCAAATATGCAAACACATTGACTGTGCAAAATAAAATAAAGTTCTAGGTGCAAACACCAATAAATGAGTAGAAACACAATTCATAAATTGAAATCACTAAAAAGTCCATATATGTGAAATGGCATTGTGAATAAGTAACCCATGACTGAAAACACAAAAAAACAGTCCAAAGAGGTGAAATAAAAGCACAAGTGTTTAGGTAGGAATCAATGTCGAAATTGAAGATATATTTGACCTCTGAAGGATAGGCCACTATCCAGTAAGGAAATCACCATAGATTGTGAATGCACCACCGATGAAAAAAAATTAGATACTCTTACCGGACTCAGTGGGCCCAATGCCAGCGTCAAATAGGCATGGAACTGGGAACATGGTCACTCTCAGGAAACAACATCTGAGGTCAGCTTCCGTTCAACCTTGTCACCGGACATAACCATGGACTCCACCATTCATAAAAGAAAAAGGCTGCCACATAGTGTAAAACCAACAACTAAGGGTTTTATTGTAAAAGGTAGAACACTTACAGTGGGGACGGAAAGTATTCAGACCCCCTTAAATTTTTCATTCTTTGTTATATTGCAGCCATTTGCTAAAATAATTTAGGTTCATTTTTTTCCTCATTAATGTACACACAGCACCCCATATTGTACACACAGCACCCCATATTGATAGAGCACAGAATTGTTGACATTTTTGCAGATTTATTAAAAAAGAAAAACTGAAGTATCACATGGGCCTAAGTATTCAGACCCTTTGCTCAGTATTTAGTAGAAGCACCCTTTTGATCTAATACAGCCATGAGTCTTTTTGGGAAAGATGCAAAAAGTTTTTCACACCTGGATTTGGGGATCCTCTGCCATTCCTCCTTGCAGATCCTCCCCGGTTCTGTCAGGTTGGATGGTAAACGTTGGTGGACAGCCATTTTTAGGTCTCTCCAGAGATGCTCAATTGGGTTTAAGTCAGGGCTCTGGCTGGGCCATTCAAGAACAGTCACAGAGTTGTTGTGAAGCCACTCCTTTGTTATTTTAGCTGTGTGCTTAGGGTCATTGCCTTGTTGGAAAGTAAATCTTCGGCCCAGTCTGAGGTCCTGAGCACTCTGGAGAAGGTTTTCGTCCAGGATATGCCTGTACTTGGCCACATTCATCTTTCCCTCGATTGCAACCAGTCATCCTGTCCCAGCAGCTGAAATACACCCCCACAGCATGATGCTGCCACCACCATGCTTCACGGTTGGGACTGTATTGGACAGGTGATGAGCAGTGCCTGGTTTTCTCCACACATACCACTTAGAATTAAGGCCAAAAAGTTCTATCTTGGTCTCATCAGACCAGAGAATCTTATTTCTCACCATCTTGGAGTCCTTCAGGTGTTTTTTTAGCAAACTCCATGCGGGCTTTCAGGTGTCTTGCACTGAGGAGAGGCTTCCGTCGGGTCACTCTGCCATAAAGCCCCGACTGGTGGAGGGCTGCAGTGATGGTTGACTTTCTACAACTTTCTCCCATCTCCCGACTGCATCTCTGGAGCTCAGCCACAGTGATCTTTGGGTTCTTATTTACCTTTCTCACCAAAGCTCTAGGAAGGGTTCTGGTCATCCCAAACGTCTTCCATTTAAGGATTATGGAGGCCACTGTGCTCTTAGGAACCTTAAGTGCAGCAGAATTTTTTTGTAACCTTGGCCAGATCTGTGCCTTGCCACGATTCTGTCTCTGAGCTCTTCAGGCAGTTATTTTGACCTCATGATTCTCATTTGCTCTGACATGCACTGTGAGCTGTAAGGTCTTATATAGACAGGTGTGGGGCTTTCCTAATCAAGTCCAATCAGTATAATCAAACACAGCTGGACTCAAATGAAGGTGTAGAACCATCTCAAGGATGATCAGAAGAAATGGACATCACCTGAGTTAAATATATGAGTGTCACAGCAAAGGGTCTGAATACTTAGGACCATGAGATATTTCCGTTGTTCTTTTTTAATAAATGTGCAAAAATGTCAACAATTCTGTGTTTTTCTGTCAATATGGGGGGCTGTGTGTACATTAATGAGGGAAAAAAATGAACTTAAATGATTTTAGCAAATGGCTGCAATATAACAAAGAGTGAAAAATTTAAGGGGGTCTGAATACTTTCCGTCCCCACTGTACATCAGTGATGATATAAACAGGCGAGATATCACAAATACATACATACACATACAAAAACTATCCTTGGGAGGCCCTTCTAACATTGACACGGGGGCAAAACTAGTAAGCTTCTGCCTTTTTGCTAGTTTTATATGAAGTATACTTTATGATGCAAATTAAATACTTTTCAAAGTTGCTTACTCTTATTAGAGATGAGACATTTTCAGTGTGCAAATTTAGTCTTTCAAGCCAATCATTATTTCTCTTTAAGGTTGGTTTACACTAGATGCAGTCCAGTGCGTTTTTATTCTGCATCAAAAACTCATGGGCAGTGTTTAACACAGATTCTAATGGCCCTAGTTCACACTATTGCAGTGAGTTCCAGTGCAGTCAACAAAAGTAGAACATGTTGCATTTTTTCTGTATAGAATGCATCTGAAACATGGCAAAACACATAAAAAAAAAACGCACTGGAATGCAAATGTTCTCAGTTGAGATGAAGAACAAAAAGAGGGGAAAAGCACACCAAATGCATCGAAAACACACCAGAACGCATCAAAAACGTGCATGCAGAAATGCATTTGGAATACAGAAATTGTGGTCTGAATCAGCCCTCAGGTACAATGGATATCAACTTCCCACTCCTCATAGCTATTAACCAAAACAGCCCACTGGGAACTTTATTCAGGTACAGCTTGACATAGAACCACCCTCTAAAGCCTCATGTTTAGAAAAGTTTATTCCTATTCCTTATTACATTTTCATTATCCTCTTGAGAGTAAAACACATCAGACAGTGGCACCGGGTTGAGTTGTGTCTGACTACCCTCCCATTTGATGGTGCTTGCACAGTATCTGGTTTATTGCACTTTGGCAGAGCCAGCAGCATAACACCAATGATCTTTTTAGGTGTCTGTAAGGAATGGAGACTTTGTATTCTGACAGCGACACCCTCTGCTGTCACAATACACTGACCAGGGACTGCAATTGATTGACTGCACCTGCTGAGTGTCAGAAAACATTCCAACATGCCCCAACACATGGGAGAGAGCACACTCCGATCGAAATTTGTCTGGTCAAGCAGTGTATAGCCAGCTTATGGGTGGCATTTTGACCACCGATCATTAATGTAAGGGCCATTTTTCTAATGATCCCTGATGAATTTATTTTAGCAGGGTTCCCTGCAACCTATTTTGTTTTTAAGGGATGCTCTGGTGTAATAAGCATGAGAAGACCTGTTCTCGGGTGCCTCACCGGCACTCCTGGCCCCTCCCTCCTGTCCAGTGCCCCCACAGCAAACACCTTGCTATGGGGGCATTTGAGCCAAGCCGCTGCTCTGTGTGTCCATTTAAACAGGGTGCCGTGGTTTGGCCCCTCCCCTCTCTCTCCTCATTGGCTAACTGACTTTGATTGACAGCAGCTGGAGCCAATGGCATCGCTGCTGTGTCTCAGCCAATCAGGAGGGAGAGTCCTGGATGGCCGAGACACTCGTGGACATCGCTGGTTGGAGATTATTATTATTATATGGGATTTATATAACGCCAGCAGTTTGCACTGCGCTTTACAATGTAAAGGGAGACAATACACCAACAGTACAATTCAAAACAAGAGGGTTAAAGGAGCCTTGCTCCTGCGAGCTTACAATCTAAGAGGGAGGGGCTAGTGAAACAAAAGGTAGGGACTGTGAGGGATGAACTGATGAGGGGAGTAGAAGATTTGGTTGTTAGATGGAGGCAGGATAGGCATCCCTGTAGAGATGAGTTTTCAGGGATGGCCTAGAAGTGGACAGAGTAGGAGATAACCGGACAGATTGGGGCAGTGAGTTCCAGAGGATGGGAGAGGCTCTAGAGAAGTCCTGAGGATGAGCATGGGAGGAGGAGACAAGGGAGCTAGAGAGCAGAAGGTCTTAGGATGAGCGAAGAGTTGTCAGGGCTGGGCTCAGCCGTTCCTTCTCTGAGTTGGCCGCTCAACTGTCGGCTAATTGCCAGCTCCTATCTCTCCACAGTTACTCAGCTGTTGATGATATCCTGCTCGTCAGTCCTGCCTACTTAAGCCGTTCAGTACAGAGGATCTCTGCCTTCGCCATGGTCAACATCACAGAAACTATCTCCTGCAATCCTGTTCAAGACTTGCTTTGCTGACATCCCTTCTGGGTCTAGATCCTGCTTGCTGTTTTACTACATTGATCCCTGACTTCTGGCTTGGCTGATTATCCGTTCCGGTTACTGAACTTTGGCTATGTTTTGACTACGTTTGTTCTTTTTACTTTTATTATGAGTTAGATTTAACTGTACTTCTGTCTCGGCCTGATTTCATGATTTCTGACAAGAGGATGGTTTGGGTGATATTTGGAGATAAGATTGGTAATGTAGCTCGGGGCAGAATTGTGAATGGCTTTGTATGTTATTGTTAGTGTTTTGAATTGTATTCATTGGGCAATGGGAAGCCAGTGGAGGGATTGGCAGAGAGGAGTGGCGGACACTGAACGGTTGGTAAGGTGGGTGAGTCTGACAGCGACATTCATGATAGACTGAAGAGGGGACAGCTTGCGGAGAGGTAGGCCAATGAGGAGGGAGTTACAATAGTCAAGGTGAGAGAAAACAAGGAGACGGGGCTCAGGTAAGTGTTAGGGGGTTGAGGGGGGCTGCTACACATAGAATGCATTAAGATAAAAAAACCTTCTGCCTTTAGAACCACTTTAAGCTCCTAGAAGCTGTTATTAGCATTTCTTTCTGCTCCTAGAAGCTAAATACAGTGGAACCTCGGATTACGAGCATAATCCGTTCCAGGAGTATGCTTGTAATCCAAAGTACTCGCATATCAAAGCGAGTTTTCCCATTGAAGTCAATGGAAACGAAAATAATTTGTTCCGCATTGACTTCAATGGGTTGCAATACTGTATGCGGCCAGAGGTGGAGGGCGCCGGAGAGCCTCGGAAGCGGCCAAAAAGGCCCGAGCACACTTCGGCTGACCTCTGCAAACCTCGGAAAGATTCCGTTCACGAGCCTTTCTGAGGTTTGCCGAGGTCAGCCGAACTGTCCTCGGGCCTTTCCGTGGATTTCCGAACGCTGACGATCGGCGCTGTTCTGCTCCGGCGCCCCCCACCTCAGGCCAAAAGCGGTACTGCCCACCGCTTTTGGCCTGAATCCTGCTCGTTTTGCGAGACAACACTCGCAATCCGAGTTAGGATTTTTAGAAATACAGTGCTCGTATTGCGAACCGCTCGTTAACCGCATTACTCGCAAACCCGAGGTTCCACTGTAGTGTTATCCTATGTGTCCATGCACACTACTTTAGGCTATTAGCATTTTTTGAGTTTCAGTGTCTAGGAGCAGAAAAAAATTGTTTTTGGAGAGGTTTTTTGGAGCGTTTTTGCAGTAAAAAGAAAAAAGAAAGCGATTCGAAAGCTTTCTTTGAGCTTTTTAGCAAAAACGCTAGTAAAATGCAAATGCTCCTATAAGCTTCTAAATGCTTCTAAAAGCTACTAAAATGCTACTAGAACCTGGAACAAAAATGCTATTATCAACATTTTTCATCCAGCGTTTTTTTTTTCTAGCTTTTTTTGAGCTCATGAAAAATGCTAGTGTGCATGGAGCCTAGGTATCCTGATATTTCTATATCTGTATGTTTGTTCCAGGCCAATGACAATGAGTAATGAAGCAGAGAAAGATGACAGTGACAGGCCCGGGGGGGCATGCACCCTCAAAAATAAACCAGCCATGGCAGCTCCCATAAATCTATCCTGACACGTTCTAATCAAGCGCTGCTATAAGATGTGTGCATTGCAATGACAAGGTCAATCATTTAGGTTCCTAGGGGAGCTCTAGTAAAATATACATGAATAAGGCAGTATTGACGGGTGCCCATTCACATCACAACCTGACCCAAAGCTTTCATCACATTCTAGGTTTGGTGAAAAGAGTCCTAACAAGCATACTTTTCACCCAAGAACTCTATGGGGACTGCTTTAAGGTCACATATAGCAGCTGTTCTTTTATGGTACAGCGGGACGAGGAAGGGTCAATGGAATTTCTGTATGTACAGTTAATGACGTGCAGGAGATAAGATATTCTACAGTTTCCATCTGCTACTATGGACATTTTCTATTATCTGTACTGAGGTCTAACAAAAACAATCCATTTATCTAAAAGACTTGAGTGTGGGTGATACTTCTACAGCAAGACCTCTTGTCTGCATAATCTGTATTTGCTTATATTGGCATTTCTGCTATCACATGCCAATGTGAGGGTGACTTGGAATAGTGAAATAGTGCAAACCAAACTTCCTAGCAAGGGGTTCTTGATAAACAGAATACAGTCTATGCCGTGACCAAATGTTTTTCCTAGTTTTGAATAGAAGGGTTAAAACCCATGTCAGGTTTTTTACTGTTGTCTATGAAACGCTTTAAGTGATTGGACACTGGCACAAATGAAAAAAAAAAAAGGCAGAGGGGGTTTCGAGCAGGATTCAGGCCAAAAGCGGTGTGCAGTACCGCTTTTGGCCTGAGGTGGGGAGGGGGGGCGCCGGAGCAGAACAGCACCGATCGTCAGCGTTCGGAAATGCATGGAAAGGCCCGAGGACAGTTCGGCTGACCTCGGCAAACCTTGGAAAGGCTCGAGAACGTGAAGTGTGCTTGGGCCTTTTTGGCCGTTTCCGAGGCTCTCCGGCGCCCCCCACCTCTGGCCGCATGCAGTCTTGCAGCCCATTGAAGTCAATGCGGAACAAGCTAAAGGAAAATCCACTTTGCACTGCAAGTGCACTTGGAACTGCAGTCGCTGTAGATCCGAGGGGGACATGCAAGGAAAATAAAAAAAACAGCATTTTAGCTTGCACATGATTGGATGATAAAATCAGCAGAGCTTCCACTCATTTCAGATCTACCCCTAATGCCACGTACACACGATCAGGATTTTGGTCGGAAAAAGATATGACGGCTTTTCCGACGGGATTCCTCTCAAGCTTGCCTTGCATATACAAGGTCACACAAAAGTTTGCAGAACTTTCGACCGTCAAGAACGCGGTGACATACAACACTACGACGAGCCGAGAAAATGAAGTTCAATGCTTCCGAGCATGCATTTTCTGACGGGATTCTACTCAAGCTTGCCTTGCATACACACGGTCACACAAAAGGTCGCAGAACTTTCTGCCGTCAAGAACGCGGTGACGTGCAACACTACGACGAGCCGAGAAAATTAAGTTCAATTGCTTCCGAGCATGCGTCGAATTGTTTCCGAGCATGCGTAGGAATTTTGCGCGCCGGACATGCTACAGATGATCGCATTTTCGGATAGGAACTTTTTCCAACCGAAAAATTGAGAACATGCTCTCAATCTTTTGCTGGCTGGAATTCGGCCAGAAAAAGTCAGATGGAACATACACACGGCCGCATTTTCCGACCAAAAGCTCTCAACGGTCTTTTGCTGGCCGAATTTCCGATCGTGTGTACGCGGCATTAGATTTAGAGCGACTGCACTTTCAAGTGCACTTGCAGTGCAAAGTGGATTTGCCTTTCGTAAAAAAAACCCCAGAATGTCCTCTCCCAGACATAACCCCTCCCAATGAGGCCAGGCTCCAGTATTTTGCTAGTTTCTTAATTTTTATCAAGTGAATGTTTGCGCCATTGGGGGGGGCACTTTTTTCAGTCGGCACGTCTTGCTGTGTGAGGTTCTTACCTTTTTTGGGGGTGGTAGTTGGTTGCTGTGTGCCCTCCCCTGATTAAATTGCATTGGGAAGTCCTCATTGTTATGAATTTGAAGATGCTTTTTGTGCTCGGTTTTCCGAAAAAGACATTCAAATTTTTATTACCTGTAAAATATTTTTCTTTGAGTACAGAGATCCCCACCCAGAAAAGGTTTTTACAGGTAAACAGAAATCTAATGATTTCTTTCTGCGTCGCTGTGGCAGATTTTCAGTCACTTCCTGTCTGGTGAAACTGTTGTCAGAAGGACAGGAAGTGAAGATAAATCCCAATAAATGAGCTTTAGATAGCATTGAAAACTAAAAAATAAACCTAAAACTTGATATTAAAGTTTTTGGCTTGACATATACCTTAACTGCTTGCCGACCAGTCGCCGCAGTTCTACTGCATCAGAATGGCTCAGATGCGCAAATCGCCGTACTAGTACGGCGGTCCTTTTAATGGCTATAGTAGGCGCGCACCCGAGGTGCATCGCCGGAGCTGATGCGCATGGCCGGCCACCTGCGATCGCTCCACAGAGAGCCAGATCGAGGATCTGTCAATGTAAATAAACAGATCCCCGTTCTGTCAGGGGAGTAGAGAGAGATTGTCTGTTCCTAGTGACCAGGAAAAGCAATCTCTCTCTACTCCCAGTCAGTCTCCTCCCCCCCACAGTTAGAAACACCTCCCAGGAAACACTTAAAGTGGATGTAAACCCGAATTTGGGGCGGGGAGTCTACTGACATCACGACTCCACCCACCGAGCTCCAGACAATAGACCCACCCACAGAATCTTCAGTTTTTCGGGTCCCATAACAGACAGAGGGGAGACATTTGACAGGTAAAGATAGATGCAGGAGGCATTTATATCCTTATAGATAATATCGCAGTCCAACTAAAAAAACGCTGATCACTGCCATTACTAGTAAAAAAAATAATAAAAATATCCCCTATTTTGTAGATGCGATAACTTTTGTGCAAACCAATCAATATACGCTTATTGCGATTCTTTTTACCACAAATATGTAGAAGAATACATATTGGCCTAAACTGATGAAGACATTTTTTTTTTCTTTTTTAAGTTTGGGGATATTTACTATAGCAAAAAATAAAAAAATATTGTTTTTATTTTTCAAAATTGTCTTTTTTTGATTATAGCGCAAAAAATAAAAAAGACGCAGAGATGATCAAATACCACCCAAAAAAAGCTCTATTTGTGTGAAAATAAGGACATCAATTTTGTTTGGGTGCAGCGTCGCACGACTGCGCAATTGTCCGTTAAAGCGGCGCAGTGCCGTCTTGCAAAAAATGACCCGGTCATTAAGGGGCTAAATCCTTCCGGGGCTGAAGTGGTTAAACAATTGCTTCTCATTGTAAGCCCGTGCCTAATATCTATAACACAGAAGATAACCAATCATCAGTGTTTACCATTTTTATTTATTTTTTATTAATTTTTTTTTCAGAGCTGGTAATTTATTGTAAAAAAAGTTGAACTTTCTGCACATTAGTTAGACCGGAGAAAGCTTACGGAATTCCTTTCCTGAGAACAAGATGATTAAAAGAGGCTGTTTCAGTAAGGAAGTGTTTCTAGACTCTTAAGAAGAAAAAATACACACGCACATGCAGCTCAAGACTCCGCCTACCATCTCATGGAAAAAATGATGCAGCGACTGCAGTGTGTACAAATATGTAATCTTTGACCCTTGTTTCCCTGCATTCACATTCATTCAAATATAGTAAAACTGATGTTACTGGAAGACAATTGTGAAACAGTCGAGGCACAATTGCGTCTGCCTTAATGAAATTCTCCGCCAAGCATAAAATGAAACATAAAACAAACATGAAATAGTAGATAAAAGAGTGAACATTCCAAAATTGGTGCAAAAGGAATTTTTTTTTTTTGTTTGTTTAAAAACAATAGAAAGGTTGATTTTTGTTTCTTGAAAACCTACAGATAACGCCGGTAGAAGGAAATGTAGAGTTGAAGTGCGGAAAATTGATCTGCGATAGCATCATTTATTTTTTCAGTACTGTATGATTGGAATTTTCAAATACACCCTGTTGTTTGATTTTCCATATATAGCTACAGTTAAAATATTCTGCTATTGGGCAAGAAGCCAGTTACTTCCTGGGAAAGACACTGGGTCCCAGGCTGGACAATCCTAACCTATTTTTAATGCGCTACCCTGTGTTGCGGTATTGGTCTTTCGTGCTATATATTAAAAAAAAAACAATGTATAATAAAAAAATAAAACAAAAATAGAGCAAATAAAAATTGAGTAAAACAAATCAGAGAACTCCCACAGCTTGCCTCCAAAGCAACAGTGGAACTGTCACCTTGCTGCTCTGGACAGTAGTTCAGTGACCCAAGCCCATGAATCAAGCTATAGGAACCATTTTGCTCTGTAGTTGACAACTGGCCATAAACAACAGAGAGCAGTTAGATATGCATAACCTGACCAATTGAATACATGTTTTCTTTTTTTTTTTTAAGCATGATAAGGTACCCTGTTTCCCCGAAAATAAGACCTAGCGTGATTGTCAGTGATGGCTGCAATATAAGCCCTACCCCCCAAATAAACCCTACCCTGTTTTTTCAAAAATAAGCCCTACCCTGAAAATAAGACCTACAAGGACTTTAACTAGGGCTTATTTGGGGGGTAGGGCTTATATTGCAGCCATCACCGACAATCACGCTAGGTCTTATTTTAGGGGAAACAGGGTAGATGCAACTGAATGGCTTTTAGGCTTGATTCAAACGAATGCGTTTTTTTGATGCATTTTGCAGAAATGCATGGAAATTTTTTAACATGGGTTTATGGAACATGTTCACATGAATGCATTTTTGTGCCTCTGTGTTTTTGGAAAAGGTCGGGGACTTTTTTTCATGCAAAATGCAGCGTTTTGCATGTAATAGAATTCAATGGACCTGTATCCAAAAGGCAAGTACCGCGTTTTTACCACGTTTTTGCTGTGATTAGAGTTTTTTTTCTTTTTTTTTTACACTGTATATAGCTGGTTGCTAAGCAACCACAGTGTAAAAAAAAAAACTTAAAAAAAAAACCAAAAAAAACCCCGCAAAAACACGGTAATAATGCGGCAAAAAACGCCTGTTTAAAAATGCGGCAAGCACCGCAAAAAGCACTGCAGAAACGCTCAAAAGCAACATGCATAGATGTGAATCGAGCCTTAGGCCTGATTCACACCTATGCAGGTTGCAGTTTGCATATTCCAGGTGCATTTTGCATTTTTCAATACACGCTTTTCATCCATTGAAGTCTATGGAACCAAAAACCAGAAAAAAAGTCCCTGGCCCTTTCCATAAAATGCACAGATGTGAACTACATCCATAGGAAAACACGTTAAATGGACTGTAGTGTGTTTCTGCAAAACTGAAAACGCGCAAAAAAAAAATAATAATAATAGGTGTGAACCAGGCCTTAAGCAAGGTACACACTATTCGCTACGGTCTGAGCTGATGTACTAACTATGCGAAGTAAGTAAGTAATCTCCCCTGCTGACATACCTCCCAAATTTCTGAGATGGGAATGAGGGACACCTATTAGCAAAAGTATGCAGGCATAGGACACGCCCCCTTAAAGGAGAATTGTGCAAAAGAAATTGATTGGTTAAACCCACAAGTGTTTTTTTACCACTACTATTCCCATTACCGTATATTGGCTTGTGGAATTTACAAATGCAGCAATTTAGAAATTGGATGAAAGGTTTAGCTCTCAGAAACAAATCTAAAAATAGCTAATGCGCACAACCTCAAATGATCAAATGAGCTGAAAAGGAGCTGCCTACATAAAAAAGTGTACTCACATAACTCAAAGAAATAAAAATATATATATGTGGCACTCACTCACCCTATCAAACAATAAAACAAATACCTACAGTGATATTCAGACTACAATAAATATGTCAAAATCTGCAGTAAAAAAAGTGATAACACAGCAATAAAAACCATCATAGGTGTGATGAAGTGTAATAACACTAAAATGGAGAAATGCTAACGCACAGTGTAAAGTGAACAAAAAACTACTAATGTAATAAATTAATAAGGTGATAGGAAAAAGTGGGCTCCAAAGTGTATTATTTAAAAAAATTTATTTGGCAATAAAAACAAATAGTAACTTACATGAAAGTAAGAAAATAGCAGCGAACGAATGAGATGCTTCCGGGTTCGGCCGTACCCAGGAAGCAGCGGCAGCGTCACCACCACGTGACTTTCTCAGTTTTTTACTGCAGTTTGTGACATATTTATTGTAGTCTGAATATCACTGTAGGTATTTGTTTTATTTTTTGATAGGGTGAGTGAGCGCCACATATATATATTTTTATTTTTAGCTCTCAGAAACACTTTTTGAAAGATAAATAGTGCATTTTATATACAACTATATAGATCAGACCAGAATGAGGAACAAATAAGGAGCTATGAGGGACAGAGGGACATTGTTCCAAATCAGGGAAGTCCCTCGAAATCAGGGACAGTTGGGAGCTATGCCTGCTGAGCTATTGTGTTCTGACAGAGGGAAGGCTCCCCCCCACCAGAACACTCTGATCAGCGCTCTCTGCCATATGCGGAGAGCGCTGATTGGGAGTCGGTCGGCTGCTGGTTTTCCAGCATGCTCATCCAAAAGAAGCCAGCCAAACGTCCGGCATCTGTCGGACAGACTGACATACACACGGGCAGAATGTCGACAGGTTTTTTTTTTTTTTTTTTTGAACTGGCAAATGTCTCCCGACATTCGGCCCATTCGGGGCTTTAGACTGCCAAAGCACTGTACCACAAACACTTGCCTTTTTTATACAAAATATTTTTCTGCACTCCCAGAATGATAGGATGAAAATGCAGGAGCAGCTAGGGGCAGAGCATTTTTACCGTAACAGGAAATGCCTGAAAAAAGGACCTCCGTGGCAGGATCATCAGATGTTGCAGATTTTTTTCTGTTTAAAAAAAAAAAAAGTTGTTGATTTAAAACCACTTCATCCCCGGAAGGATTTACCCCCTTAATGACCAGGCCATTTTTTGTGATACGGCACTGCGTTATTTTAACTGACAATTGCACGGTCGTGCGGCGCTGTACCCAAATAAAATTGATGTCCTTTTTTCCCACAAATAGAGCTTTCTTTTGGTAGTATTTGATCACCTCTGCGTTTTTTATTTTTTTGCGCTATAAACTAATAAAGACAGACAATTTAAAAAAAATATATATTTTTTTCTTTTTGCTATACTGTAATACATATCCAATAAAAAATGCAAAAAAACTATTGACCAAGGTTACTTGCTTCATTAGCAGTGGTCTCCAAACTGTGGTCCACGGGGCAGATGGGGCCCTTTGCTTGCTTTTTTCTGGCCCTTGGGGTACTATTATCCCCACTGTTTGAAGACACTATCGCTCCCACTGACACGACAATGCACCACCATTACTTCCACTGATGCCAATGATGGGACATAATTCCTCCCACTGGCACTAAAATTGGGGCACTATTCTTCCCACTCATACCAATGATGGGGTGCTATTCCTCCTTCTCCCGATCTCAGGCGCTATGTATTTTTTTAATCCCACTTACCACAAAGCCTTAGGCGTTGGCCACAATCCGACCCACCTAATGTCTAAGGGATAGTAAACTGGCCCTTTGTTTACAGAGTTTGGAGACCCCTGTTCATGAGGATCAAAATTAGCCAGATTGCATCTTTTAACATTAGATGTGACAGCACTGTAGAAAGAGACTAATGCCCCGTACACACGGTCGGATTTTCAGACGGAAAATGTGTGATAGGACCTTGTTGTCGGAAATTCCGACCGTGTGTAGGCTCCATCACACATTTTCCATCGGATTTTCCGACACACAAAGTTTGAGAGCAGGCTATAAAATTTTCCGACAACAAAATCCGTTGTCGGAAATTCCGATCGTGTGTACACAAATCCGACGGACAAAGTGCCACGCATGCTCAGAATAAATAAAGAGATGAAAGCTATTGGCCACTGCCCCGTTTATAGTCCTGACGTACGTGTTTTACGTCACCGCGTTCAGAACGATCGGATTTTCCGACAACTTTGTGTGACCGTGTGTATGTAAGACAAGTTTGAGCCAACATCCTTCGGAAAAAATCCTAGGATTTTGTTGTCGGAATGTCCGAACAAAGTCCGACCGTGTGTACGGGCAATTAGAAAGGCAATGCAAAGAGTAGTGTTAAAGGTAAGTCCACCTTTAACACTTTGCTTTATTAGAAGCCTGGAAAGCATTGCACCCTCGATCAGTGCATGATGGGTGAAATGCCAGGCACCTGCAGACTCTTCAGCTCCTTGTCTGTAGGTATGGAGTTTCAGTTGGAGAGCTGGAGAGCTGAAGTGCCAATGGACTACAATTCCGGTGATCACTACACTTGCATTCCATTGAGAACTATACGTTTTAATAGGGTCTTGTAGTTCACTCAATCACAGATCTCTGCAAAGCCACAAAAAATTCAAAAGTGACAGGGACTAGAGGGAAGAAGAACCCCTCATGCTGTCACGGGGGGATGGCTTTTAGCGGGTGGGGTGGGGGTTCGCTGCTTAGCAGTATTGAGTTGCTGGGCTTTGTTCCTCCACTTTAAATTCCCCATAAACATGAGATGATACTTGTAACATATAATATGTCTGCTGCACAATACTGTATAATGATCATGACAAACATGCATGCTCTTTTTGTCTAAATATGCATATTTTTCAACTTGAATGATGTAAAATCTCTGCTTTTGGACAAGTCTTTACATGGCAAAACACATTGGGAGGAGAAGGTGATGCTGTGCAACCAGAGGCAAGCATGCTGAAAAACTCCCAGGCTGTTGTTTTTGGGTATATTGATGTGTTTTCACAGACAAAAATGTGTGTAACTGGTACAGTCTAAATTTTGTTTGAAATAAACTGTACTCTACCATTTGTTGCATGAAAATGATCATACAAGGAATTGGAGAACAAGCCGCATCGGAACAAAATCCTAGGATTCAAACTATAATGCCCCGTACACCCGGTCAGACTTTGTTCGGACATTCCGACAACAAAATCCTAGGATTTTTTCCGACGGATGTTGGCTCAAACTTGTCTTGCATACACACGGTCACACAAAGTTGTCGGAAAATCCGATCGTTCTAAACGCGGTGACGTAAAACACGTACGTCGGGACTATAAACGGGGCAGTGGCCAATAGCTTTCATCTCTTTATTTATTCTGAGCATGCGTGGCACTTTGTCCGTCGGATTTGTGTACACACGATCGGAATTTCCGACAACGGATTTTGTTGTCGGAAAATTTTATAGCCTGCTCTCAAACTTTGTGTGTCGGAAAATCCGATGGAAAATGTGTGATGGAGCCTACACACTGTCGGAATTTCCGACAACAAGGTCCTATCACACATTTTCCGCGGAAAATCCGACCGTGTGTACGGGGCATAAGAGTATTTGGGACAGAGGCCTCTAATCAAAGCACTGCTAAGACCTTTTCAGTACAATGTTGAAGATTATTATGAATGTTTGGAATTTATTGCAAGAATTCTATAGACTTAGTTACATAGACATGTCTTTATTGAGGTGTAGAGTTAGGTTTTGTGCTTCAAAAAATTGTGCATAATGTTTATGTACTGACTGCAGAAGTCAAGTGCTGGCCTGGGAAACAGTAGTGGTCATCTTGGAAGATTTCAGGAAGATCAGGAAGAAGTAGAAGGTGAGGAATTAGATGAAATTTATTTACTAACCAACTAAGATCTACAAACAGCTTTTTGTGTTATAATTCCATTAATTTATGAGAAGCCTATTTTTTTAGTGGCTTATTATGGATGTTTTTCAGCAAGTAAAATTAAATGAATCCTTCAAACAAAACATCAGGTATTTTATGTATCATCCTTCAGTTTTTAAAACCCAGGTGATTGTATGAAGACTTGTTTTCGTGTGAAGGACCCAAAGAGTTTCTTCCATTGTATGTGAAGATGGCTAGGAGGACCCATACATATCCTGAGCAGAGGAGCAGAAGAGTCAGCTACCAAGGGAGCTAGGGATAAGATACATAATTCACTTTTTTTCTTCATCTGTTAGCCCAGCCTTTTTCAACCAGGGTGCTGTGGCACCCTCCGGTGCCCTTTGAGTTCTTTAGAGGTGCCTTGGCCAAATGCCTAATAATAAAACCCAGGTGATTGTATGATGAAGACTTGTTTTCGTGTGAAGGACCCAAAGAGTTTCTTCCATTGTATGTGAAGATGGCTAGGAGGACCCATACATATCCTGAGCAGAGGAGCGGAGGTGTCAGCTACCAAGGGAGCTGGGGACAAGATACATAATTCACTTTTTTCTTCATCCGTTAGACCAGCCTTTTTCAACCAGGGTGCTGTGGCAGCCTCCGGTGCCTTTTGAGTTCTTCAGAGGTGCCTTGGCAAAATGCCTAATAATTGTTCAAAATTGAACATGGCTGCCTTTTTTGTTACACAAAGCCACTGGTTTTTATTGTGCAGCATTTGGACATTGGGCACTGTGCGGGCCAGCCTCTGGCATCCTAACAACCAATAATGCCATTCGTTGATAAGGAAGGCATTGGGTGCCTGCACCGGATCCTTGCTTGCCCCTCCCCTCCCCTTCTCTGTTCACAAGGAGGTCATGTTAACTGAGCGAGAGAGAGAAACTGTACCAGAGAAACACTAGAATACCAATCAGTACCAGTATGCAAAGGTGGAGAAATAAATCACTTCTAATGTTGGATGGCCCACGTGTGTGGATGCTGCTGCGATATGTAAAACTATTGGTTTCGTGTTTTTCATTAGAATAGGGTGCCTCGAGATTGTGCATCATTGTAAAGGGTGCCTTGACTGAAAAAAAGGTTGAGAAACACTGCATTAGACGACACAAGCGTTTAATCCTTGCAGTGCTGAGGGCGCCCCCTGCAGGGGTAACTTTTCCTTCATTCAGATCTGATACACTGCCCTACCCACAAAAGAAAATCAGTGCAAAAAATGTGTGTATATACTGTTTATGGATAAAACTAATAAAAATAATTTGAAAAATATATATAAAAAAAAACAATAAAGGTAAATAAAAAAATAACTATATACTGTATATGCATATGTGTAGTGGAATGCTTCGGTTTTACAATTCACAATATGTGCCTCAAAAATAAACAACTAAAAAAACAGCACTAACCAACTACTAAAGATTGTGTATATTAACCGCTTGCTATCCGCGCTATAGCCGAATGACGGCCTCCGCTGTGCACGTGCCCTGCGCGCGCCCTACAGGGCGCGCGTGGAGCGCGCTGTGATCACCGAGTCACTGAGACTCGGGTGATCACCGATCCAAGTAAGGGGCCGGTCCCGGCCCCTTACCATGTGATCAGCTGTCAGCCAATGACAGCTGATCACATGATCAAAACAAAAGCTCGGTAATCGTTTTTTTTTTCTCCTCGCGCTGACAGTGCGAGGAGAAAAAAAAGCCGATCACCGGCTCAGCAGCAAGGGACATCTGTCCCGAAGCGGAGGAGGCAATAATGCCTCAATTGTGCCACCAGTACCCCCTGCCAGTGCCACCTTACATTGCCACATCACAGTGCCCACAGTGCCCACCAGTGCCACGTATCAATGCCCATAAGTGCCACCTATCAATGCCTACAGGTGCCACCTATCAATGCCCACCATTGCCACCTAACAATGCCCACCAGTGGTGCCAATCAGTGCCACCTAGCAGTGTACAAGATCAGTGCCCATTATTGCCACCAATCAGTGCCCATCACTGCCACCCATCAGTGCCCATCACTGCCACCTATCAGTGCCCATTGGTGCCGCCTCATCAGCGTACATCAATGAAGGAGAAAAATTACCCTTTTAAAAAATTTTATAACAAAATATAAAAAAAAAATAAAATTTTTTTAAAAAATTCGGTCTTTTTAAATTTTTTTAACAAAAAATAAAAATCAGATGTATAAAAATCCGCCCACTCATACACCCAAAAACGCTGCGCTGATGGCAAAAACCTAAATCTGAGCTGCTGCTTAAATAATAAGTATACAGTAGAAAATTGATTCACCACAAACTCGCTCCTAGTGAACTCAAAATAGCAGCGCTAAAGGTGATCCCTAATCAAATAATGAGGTGTAGTGAAGAGTGATAAGCTGATGAATCAACCTGTGCAATGATTACATCACGTCCTCATCCTTCATCATTAATGTGCATACAATGATATGCTCAAAAAATCACAAACGAATGGTGCATATAAACCAATTAAGTGAATAACATATCTGTGCACATACAAATATAATGTGAAAATTGTAACTAAGTGAGAGCCAATGTGAATTAACTCGCAAAAAATTATATCTATAAAGTGTGTCCACAAACAATCCAAAAGTAAAATAGTCCAAAACAAGATCCGTGACGTGTTGTGGTGCAAATCTTCTACTTAAATGAATCTTCCACCGCACCTCTGTGACTGTGAATCCACTCCCCTTAGGCGAATGCACTCACCAGCTCCTTTTGCCCACACTCTCGTGTCAGGGCCAACAGGCTTTTATCCCACACTCACAAGGGATAAGATTGATCTTCAGTGGTAAACCTGTACACCTTTACCTCTCCAAAGTGTAATGCCCAAGAGCTCTCTCCACATGAAAAAAGAAAAATAATCCAATGGTGCAATAACGTAATAAAATTTATTAAAAATCAAAAGCCCCTTCACCATTGCACTCACATCCTTAAAATTCACTGCAGGCTCAACAGTAACACAGCACAGCAAGTTGTCACAGCATAAAAAATGAAGTAAATAAACCAGTGTGTGGTGGTCACGGCGGACCCAGGTACTGCGCTCTCAGAATACCCGTCTCACCCGATCCCTGGTGTAGATGTGACCGGCTTCCACCTTTCCTCGTATGGCGCTCCCTGTCACAGCGTCCTACGTCACTCAGAAACGATTGCCGTGTAGCCACGCCCCGACATGTTTCGTCATAAAGACTTAGTCATGGGATTGGCTACACGGCACGGCAATCAATCTTTTATACCCATAGCTTCCGATCCGGGCGGAAGACCCATAACTGCGCCTGCGCGCTTTCAGTGTTTGATCCGAGCGGAGATCGCAATACTGCGCATGCGCGTTCCCTGTGTCCCCGCTCGCACCATTTCACACTGTTTCTATATAGCAAAGTGCACATTGTGCTTGTGACAGTCACATTATTACAAATATCGGAACTGTTTCATCCTATAATGTTTCTCCCGATGTTGTAACTCACATTAATACTGTTCTAATAAAATATTTCACCTCCACGTGAGACAACGGGCTAATTCTCCCATATATATAAATAAAAACTCCATAAAAAGTTCCTTGAACATCACAATAATATGTAAAAGAGTTGCTTTGGTAAATCATAATGTTGAATATAAAAGCAGTCAACTAATACCATCCTATCATCGAGCAGATATATAACGCTAACCCAGCCCATGACTCATATCTTCCCCTAAAAAATGGATAAATTACTAAACAGGACTATGTCTAACGATACCTTTATCTCACAGTGTAAACATGAGCCCCCACTGCAACATCATCAAACTAAAAAAGACAAATATAAAGGAATTCCGAAAAACTAAATAGAAAATAAAATAAAATAAAAATAAAAATAAAAAATAAAAAAATAAAAAATAAATGAAAAATAAAATAAAAAATAATAAATAATAAATAATAAAAATTATAAAAAATAAAAAATAAATAAAAAATAAATAAATAATAAAAAATAAAAAATAATAAAATAAATAAAGAATAAATAAAATATAAAATAAAAAATAAAAAATAAATGATATAATAAATAAAAATAAACGAATAAAAATATCAAAAATATATAAATCAATTGAATTTAATAGTCGTTGATGAAGCAGTTGAGGTCCAACTCTATGTTAAGGCCCCTCGGAAAAAGGCACCTGAGCAGGAATATCCATCGGGTCTCTCGTTGGGACAAGTCCCTCACCCGATTTGACCCTCTCCAGGTAGGGTAAACTATGTCAATCCCACAGAACTGGAGAAGAGTAGGGTCCTGATCATGTTTCTCTTTAAAATGGAGGGACACGCTGTGGAATGGATATAAATATCTTATCACTCTTCACTACACCTCATTATTTGATTAGGGATCACCTTTAGCGCTGCTATTTTGAGTTCACTAGGAGCGAGTTTGTGGTGAATCAATTTTCTACTGTAAAAAATAAAAATCGCAGAGGTGATCAAATACCACCAAAAGAAAGCTCTATTTGTGGGGAAAAAATGATAAAAATTTCATTTGGGTACAGTGTTGTATGACCGCGCAATTGTCATTCAAAGTGCGTCAGCGCTGAAAGCTATTATTAAAAATGAATATATGATCTCTTACACATTTCAATGCCAACAATAATTCAAACTTTTGTGATGTGATACATATCAGATATAGCAGAATGTAACAATTATAGTGCTTTAAAGTGATAAATAAAATGAAAAAAAAAGTTCCAAATTTGTGAGGTATGTTCATATGGAAATATTCATTTAAAACAAAAAAGTGTGCTTCCTAATGTGACACACCATGTGACAAGCAGATCGCAGCAGATAGTATTGACCTTTTTATTATAAAAGGTCAAAAACAGCAAGCTCCTTAGATAATCATCAAAATCAGATCCGATCTTCACTTCTCATCTCAGGAACTTCTCATCTCATCTCAGGAAGACCAGCACAGCTGGGATCACAGACATACACACACACAAAAATAAATCTAGTGGTGTAATGCTGTTTTATTAAATGCAGATGGAAAAGTTAAAAAACACACTTATGCCGCGTACACACGGTCGGAATTTCCGACAACAAATGTTCGATGTGAGCCTGTTGTCGGAAATTCCGACCGTGTGAAGGCTCCATCGGACATTTTCCGTCGGAATTTCTGACAAACAAAATTTGAGATCTGGATCTCAAATTTTCCGACAATAAAATCCGTTCTCGTAAATTCCGAGCATGTGTAGACAATTCCGACACACAAAATTCCACGCATGCTCTGAATGAAGTACGAGACGGAAGCGCTCGTTCTGGTAAATCTAGTGTTCGTAATGGAGATAGCACATTCGTCACGCTGCAAATTTCAAAATCTTTTAATGCAGCGCATTCTCTTCTTCTTTATAATGCCAGAATAATGAAGTTGTTTTGCTGCTGATATTCACACAGAGTTCTGAGAAACTGATTTCTTTATTATTTCTCGTGATCTCCTGAATAATATTAGTTTTTTTTTTGTCAGATCTCCATAATAATGTTTTGTATTTATTTCTATATTGATTTTTTTTCTTTATCAAGACATCCTGTTTTTAAAAAAAAATTTTTCTAGTGATCTCCATAATATTTTTTTTTTTCGTTTTGTGTGTCAAGTTACCACAACACCAGGGGCGGACTGACCATTGAGCGATTAGGGCACTGCCCGAGGGCCCTGGGCCACTAGGGGGCCCCATCAGGGTTGCCAGCCTCAGTAAAACCAGGGACAGTATGTATAAATCTGTGTTTTTTTTACATCTGTCTGTGTATACTGTGTGTACATGTATGTGTATACTGTGTGATTGTATACTGTGTGTGTGTATACTGTGTGGCCCCATAATCTCTGATTGCCTGGGGGCCCCATAATCTCCTATTGCCCGGGGGCCCCATAATCTCCTATTGCCCGGGGGCCCCATGAGTTATCAGTCCGCCCCTGCACAACACCATTATTATCTTGTATTTTTTAACCTCAAGGAGGTTGGTTGGTGTCCCTTGTTAATTTGACATTGTATTTTTGAAATGTACCTACCGACTCACAAACAAACTGTCCTTTTTGAAGTAAAACACAAAGGCAAGTATTTGTAAATCAAAAATAGACATTTATTAGGGGGTCATAAGAAAATAAAGAGGAAGGCAACGTTGGAGAAACTGGTGAAATTGGCGAAGCCTTTGTACCACAGGGCACACATCAACTATTTTACAGGAAAAATTGGTGGCCTCAGGAGTCCTTATAATAGTGAGCACAATCCAGTCCAGGACTCCAAAAAATCATGAACAGCAGCAGATGACATATCTGTCCCCAGGCTGTGGTCATACCACAGCCTGCATCTTTTGCCAGATCAGACTGAACCCAGGCCATCACACTCTTGTCTTCCTTAGACACTTCCTTTCAGGCTGTGGCTGTGGTGTTGGAGTTGTGGCAGGAGGTGGTGGAGGAGGACGATGGTCGACCTCCTGGCTGCCACTTACCCCCGCCACCTCCTGGCTGAGGCTTTCCTGTGTATGAAAAAGGGACATAGTTTTAGTTTTTTGTTCATCAATCACACACAATTTTCAGCTCATGACTATTGCAAATTGAATGTTAACAAATAGTAAAAGTCTATCATTCTGACCCCAGCATTTTTCATTCTTGTCCCAATCCTTTTTGGCCACTACTGTCTATTGATATGTAAACCACTTTGTTAAATCAGAAATTAGTGATCAATAATAACATCTAGTTAACATCATTAATTTTACGACAAGAAATATGTTAAACAATGCTATACCTGACTCAAGCTGGGCTCCTCCACATCTTCCTGCCTGGAAGGCCCAGGTTAGACATTGGAAGCCTCAGCTGAGGTTTCGGAAGTACGCCTTGAAGGAAGAGTGGAGAGTGATTGCCTGGGTTCACTCTGGTCTGACAGAAAACGCAGTCTGCCATAATACCACAGCCTGGGGACATAAACGTCATCTGCAGCTCCTGATTTATGGGAATTCTGGACCTTCTTTTGCTCCCTAAGATAAGTACTCCTCAGGCCATCAATTTTGGCCTTCAAATAGATTATGTCTGCCGTGGGGATCATCAGCTTCACAAATTCAAGCAGTTTCTCCAGCGCTGCCTTCCTCTTTCTTAGCTTATTAAAAAACGGGTGGTTCACCTGCCACAGACAGGGCAGCTCCCTGAACATGTCAATGATTATTGGTAGAAATTCCCTATCATTGAATGGATCCATTTTCTCTGCAAAACACAACAAAAGACATTCACATGTGCGTTAGAAAAGGGAGGTCGGGCAAGTCAGGCTAAACTCTTCTAATCTTGTCCCAATATAAGCCTCAATCTATAAGCAGTATAGGCCACTGATGCACCAAGTTTAAATTGTACCTTCATTATCACGATCGGCCCTTCCGCTATTCCTTCCTCCGCTCGCAGATTGTACGTACGACGCACGCGTGTTCCACTTTTTATACACTGTGCATGCGTGAAACTCCGCCCGCCCCTGACCTTCTATCTAGTAAATTCCCCGCCCCTTCTCTTTCAGTGCAGTGGGAGAGCACATGGCGTAGAAAGAACAAGTGCATGAAGACAGCAGCAGCAACGACGAAAGGCCGGAGCCATGAACGTCCCAATCCCGGAGGAGATTTAAGGCCTCAAATATGTCCTTTGTAGAGATGGTGGAGATGGTGGACATCTTGAAGAGGGCCGACTATGATGGGAAGTATGTACCTTACCCAATCCCAAATGTGAGAAAGACCAAGATCATGGCTAAATTTGTGAAAAGTCTGCAGAGGAATTTTGGGGTACGATGATCCAAGGATCAATTGAGGAAACGCTGGTCAGACCTGAAATTGAGGGAGCAGGATCAGTACAGAAGGATCAGGAAACTGCTTCTAAAAAGTAAGTATTTGTCCTGTGCTTCTATTATTATTATTACTTGCATGCTGCCCCATGTGTTTTTCTTTACTGTTGTACAGTTTAAAATGGCAACTTTCTGGTTCGTGGGCACAGTAATCGTTCGTAGTAAACATTGTTCGTTCGCCCACTAATACAATGTTTTCGGCAGATCCAAGTTAACTACATTTGTTCAGGCCTATTTGTATTAAAAGAAGTTTAGTACATTGTTCTCTAGATGGGTTTGTAACTAGAATGAAATGTATACTTGATTCAGTGTAAGGAGAGGACACTCAGCAGCTGTTTACACATCTGGACGCAGGAGCACTAGTGTGGGACACCAGAACACCCTTTTTAGGGTGTCCCACACAGGTGTTCCAGTGGATACCTGGGGTCTCTCCATGTGTGAAAATTGTACAAAAAAGATAAGTATTCCAGCTTTAGAAAGGGAAAAAAAATGTCTTCAGCTTGGAACTCTACCCAAAAAAAGACAATTGTACGACACTTCCAAGCAATGCTTCCGATTCCTATTTCTGGCCTCAAATATCTGTGCGCTAAGTATACCTTTTTTTATTCACATAGGGGAGAAAAGACTCGGGACATCTGAGGACACCAGGGACCCCCAACCTCATAAAGAAGGGGAAATACCAACACCACAACCAGAGGATGTGGAGGAAGGAGAGCTTTATGAAGTGGGCAAAATAGTAACTCCAACAGGTGAGTGTCTGAGACCACAGCTTCAGGTAATAGATGTATGCTTGCATATTTTTAATACATGGTGTGTTTCTTAATTTTAGGTGATGTGGATATTGTGGAAGAAGAAACTCATTTCACAAGTGCAAGTGCACAGATCCTCATCGGGGAGATCATGGTGTGCAATCGTGATTTACAGAAGATCAAGGAAGAATTAGGTGACTTCTGACAAATGCATGCCACACTTCAAAATGGTTTTAATTTTTTTTTTTTACAAATGAATATCTGAAAAGTGTGGCGTGCATTTGTATTTAGCCCCCTTTACTCTGATACCCCTATCTAAAATCTAGTGGAACCCTGTGTGTAATTTAATCTCAGTATAAATACAACTGTTCTGTGAAGCCCTCAGAGGTTTGTTAGAGAACCTTAGTGAACAAACAGCTTTATGAAGGCCAAGGAACACACCAGACAGGTCAGGGATAAAGTTGTAGAGAAGTTTAAAGCAGAGTTTGGTTATAAAAAAATATCCCAAGCTTTGAACATCTCACGGAGCTCTGTTCAATCCATCATCTGAAAATAGAAAGAGTATGGCACGACTGCAAACCTACCAAGACATGGCCGTCCACCTAAACTGACAGGCTGGGCAAGGAGAGCATTAATCAGAGAAGCAGCCAAGAGGCCCATGGAAAATCTGAAGGAGCTGCAGAGATGCACAGCTCAGGTGGGAGAATCTGTCCACAGGACAACTATTAGTCGTGCACTCCACAAATCTGGCCTAGTTTAGAGTCTGCAAAAGACTTGAGACTGGGGCGAAGGTTCACCTTCCAGCAGGATAACGACCCTAAACATACAGCCAGAGCTACAATGTACTGGTTTAGATCAAAGCATATTCATGTGGTAGAATGGCCCAGTCAAAGTCCAGACCTAAATCCAATTGAGAATATGTGGCAAGACTTGAAAATTGCTGTTCACAGACGCTCCCCATCCAATCTCACAGAGCTTGAGCTATTTTGCAAAGAAGGATGGGCAAAAATATTACTCTCTAGGTGTGCAAAGCTGGTAGAGACATCCCCAAAAAGACTTACAGCTGTAATTGCAGAGAAAGGTGGTTCTACAAAGTATTGACTCAGGGGGAGGACTGAATACAAATGCACGCCACACTTTTCACATATTTATTTGTAAAAATTTTGGGAAACCATTTATCATTTACATTTAATTTCACAGTTATGTGCCACTTTGTTCTATCACATAAAATCCCAATAAAATACATTTACGTTTTTGGTTGTAACATGACAAAATGTGGAAAATTTCAAGGGGTATGAATACTTTTTCAAGGCACTGTATATCCACAATATGGGCGCCTCCTTTGATATTGCCACCAGCCGCTTTATAGAAGCATTTTCAGTAACTAAGCCTAGGCCCAGAAAAGCTTAAAAGAAATGTCCTACCTCTTCCTCAGGACACTGAGCTAAACTGTGCAGGTGAATGTTTAGTACCGCTAAATGGGGCTCTTTTGCCTTCCACAGAGTTCAGATATACTTTGTGGGTAGGAGCTACGGTATATGTCCTCCAATAAAGGTTGGGAAAAAAATATATTTAGCACCAATTTCTGTAATGGAGCTCTGACTTCTAATGACATGGCCCCTGGGATAATCTATTTTAAAAAAAGACAGATTCCTGTAACACAATAGTGAACTATCCCTCCTGGCACCCCAAGAAAGCTCTAATGTCTCCAATGTTTCTCTGACATGCCTATATATCAAGAATAATGTACAAGTGAATGTGAGAGATGACATCACTGAGGGGGCTAGGGAGGAGGTGGAATCCTTATGGGTAGAGCTCCAAAGGGATGAAGCTAAGGGGAAAATAATACTGGGAGTATGCTATAGGCCCCCTAACCTGAGGGAGGAAGTGGAGACGGATCTCCTATCACAATTTGGATTAGCAGCAAGAATGGTAAGTGTTATCATAATGGGGGATTTTAATTATCCAGACCTAGACTGGGCGCATTCATTTAAGGCTCGCCAGTTCCTTAATGTCTTGCAGGACAATTTTATGGGTCAGATGGTAGACGCACCAACTAGAAATAAAACATTACTGGATCTACTGATAACCAACAATACAGACCTATCACGGAGGTGGAAATACGGTGCAATTTAGGCAACAGCGATCACAGGTCAATTAGTTTCAGTATAAATCACACAATAGGAAACATAAAGGGAATACAGACACTGAATTTCAAAAGAGCCAACTTCCCTAAACTACAAACTGTGCTAAAAGGCATAAATTGGGATAAAATATTAGGAACAAAGAATACAGAGGAGAGATGGGTTTGCTTTAAGAGTATATTAAATAAGGGCATTAGCCAATGTATCCCATTGGGTAATAAATTTAAAAGAGCGAACAAAAGTCCTGGATGGCTTAACTCCAATGTAAAAATGCATATAAAAGCAAAGGAGAAGGCCTTCAAAAAATACAAGGTTAAGGGATCATCCTCAGCATTCAGACTTTATAAAGAATGCAACAAGAAATGTAGGGGTGCAATTAGGACGGCTAAGATAGAACATGAAAGACACATAGCAGAGGAGAGCAAAAAAAATCCCAAGAAATTCTTTAAGTATGTAAACAGTAAAAAAGGGAGGACAGACCATATTGGCCCCATAAAGAATGAGGAAGGACATCTGGTTACAAAGGATGGGGAGATGGCGAAGGTATTGAATTCTTCTCCTCAGTCTTCCTGAGTGAATCGGGGGGCTTCAGTAACCAAAACTGCAGTGTTTATCCTCATGACACAACACGGGAAGCACCTCCATGGTTAACAGAGGACAGAATTAAAATTAGACTTGAGAAACTTAACATTAATAAATCACCGGGACCAGATGGCTTGCATCCGAGGGTACTTAGGGAACTCAGTCAAGTGATTGCCAGACCGTTGTTCCTAATTTTTACAGACAGTCTACTGACTGGAATGTTACCAGCTGATTGAAAAAAAGCCAATGTAGCACCAATATTTAAAAAGGGCCCAAAATACATCCCTGGGAATTATAGACCAGTTAGCCTAACAGCAATAGTATGTAAACTCTTGGAGGGGATGATAAGGGACTATATACAAGATTTTAGTAATGAGAATGGTATCATTAGCAGTAATCAGCATGGATTCAAGAAGAATTGTTCTTGCCAAACCAATCTACTAACCTTCTATGAGGAGGTGAGTTGCCATCTAGATAAAGGAAGGCCCTTAGACGTCTTGTATCTGGATTTTGCAAAAGCATTTGACACAGTTCCCCATAAACGTTTACTGTACAAAATAAGGTCCGTTGGCATGGATCATAGGGTACATGGATTGAAAACTGGCTACAAGGGCAAGTTCAGAGGGTGGTGATAAATGGGGAGTACTCAGAATGGTCAGGGGTGGGTAGTGGGGTTCCCCAGGGTTCTGTGCTGGGACCAATCCTATTTAATTTGTTCATAAACGATCTGGAGGATGGGATAAACAGTTCAATCTCTGTATTTGCAGACGATGCTAAGCAGGGCAATAACTTAACCTTGCAAAAAGATCTGAACAAATTAATGGGATGGGCAACTACATGGCAGATGAGGTTCAATGTAGAAAAATGTAAAATAATGCATTTGGGTGGCAAAAATATGAATGCAATCTATACTCTGGGGGGAGAATCTCTGGGGGGATCTAGGATGGAAAAGGACCTGGGGGTCCTAGTAGATGATAGGCTCAGCAATGGCATGCAATGCCAAGCTGCTGCTAACAAAGCAAACAGAATATTGGCATGCATTAAAAAGGGGATCAACTCCAGAGATAAAACGATAATTCCCCCACTCTACAAGACTCTGGTCCGGCCGCACCTAGAGTATGCTGTCCAGTTCTGGGCACCAGTCCTCAGGAAGGATGTACTGGAAATGGAGCGAGTACAAAGAAGGGCAACAAAGCTAATAAAGGGTCTGGAGGATCTTAGTTATGAGGAAAGGTTGCGAACACTGAACTTATTCTCTCTGGAGAAAAGACGCTTGAGAAGGGATATGATTTCAATATACAAATACTGTACTGGTGACCCTACAATAGAAATAAAACTTTTTCGCAGAAGAGAGTTTAACAAGACTCGTGGCCACTCATTAAAATTAGAAGACAAGAGGTTTAACCTTAAACTACGTAGAGGGTTCTTTACTGTAAGAGCGGCAAGGATTCGGAATTCCCTTCCACAGGCGATGGTCTCAGCGGGGAGCATCGATAGCTTCAAGAAACTATTAGATAAGCACCTGAATGACCGCAACATACAGAGATATACAATGTAATACTGACACATAATCACACACATAGGTTGGACTTGATGGACTTGTGTCTTTTTTCAACCTCGCCTACTATGTAACTATGACATAAGGGCAGTGCTTGAAAATATATTTCTAAACTATTTTCAACTTTTTTAGATAACGGCTATTTATTTTCTCCACCAGAACTACAAGTTGTTCAGGTTTTACATTAGTTATGCTTTTATGCTTTTATGGCAGAATTTCCCTTGTAACCTGCTTGACTGGAATTAGACCCACTTGCAAAATCCACTAAAAGCTTTACTAGTAAATTTTTAAAAAATATTTAAAAAATTTATGATTAAAAGAACCTGTTATTAAAATGTGCACTGTACATAAATCAATGACAGTCAAGGCAGTCTTACTAATGTCCATTATTATTTTGAGTGAAATGTACTTTCTTTTCTTGCACAGAAACAAAGAGTTCTTATGTAATCTATAATCTAGATAACATCTCTGGCTACCAAAAGCACTGTGGGTGTTTGAAATCAGTAGACTCTCTACAGTCTCTGAAACAAATCAAGCAGACCCTGCATGGTATATTTGTACAGAGACAGGATGATCAGCAAGGCACAATTTAGTAGGAAGTAGAGCTTTTATGTGTAATTTGCAAATATTATAACTGTAAACTGTGCACAGATTATATACAAGATGTTATCTTTCACAAGTAAAGTATATTTAAAAAACAGAAGAAGAAAGACTAACATTTCCCTTTAACTGTAAGTAGCCACCCTAGAACTGCCTAAAATGTGTGTGGCACCCCCTTGCTGTGTTGCTGGAGTGCTACTATTTTTGTTCGTTAGTGTAGGTAAATTTCAGGTTTGACTGGCAGCCAAGCCTGTGTGTTTTTTTCCTGGGTTGGGCAGAGATCCAGGGAGAGCTGGATGACTCACAGGCAGCATCACTGAGACACCCCCCCCCCCCACACCACCACCACTTCTAGAGTGTACTGGAACCTTCTAGACGAATGGGAGGGGAAGTAAGGTGGAGCTACCTGGAGTGTTTTGAGGGCCCTGACCAATCCCCAACAGAGGGTTGGCAGGGGGAAGGCCCCTCAAATACTCAGGATCAGCCCAGCAGGGGGTAGAGAGTCTGGGTGGATGCTGGAGATGGAGTGTTAGGCTGTCGTGGCCTTTGAGGGAGCTCCCCAGTCTGGGGGAGGGGTGGTGACCTTTGGCCTGGGCACGGGCGCAAACAGGACCCTCTTCAAGACAAGAGTGTTAGGCTGTCGTGGCCTTTGAGGGAGCTCCCCAGTCTGGGGTGGAGGTGACCTTTGGCCTGGGCACGGGCACAGACAGGACCCTCTTCAAGACACACAGAGGTGTCCTGGCCAGGAGGCTTGGGAGCAAGGAGAGGACAGCGGGAGAACACTGCCAGGCAAGACTCGAGGAGGAAAAGGAACAGCCAAGAGGGCTGGTGAGTGACACACAGTCAGGAGGACTGGGAGTCATGCCTGAGAGGACTGGGATGGAGCAGTCTGGGATGGATGCAGTGCCAGTTAGGGGGACTGTGGTGGCCACGGGCAGGAGAAAGGGGCAGCTGCAGCCAGGACGGCTGGCGGTACCTGAAGAAGTGGTACTGGGAGCAGTAGCCATAGAGAAGGACAGCTAGCACCAAAGACCTTTTTATTTTTGGCTACACCACAGGGTCCCGTGGTCCCTGCCTGCAAAGGGCATTTGTCCAGATTGAGCCTGTGCTGAATCTGAAACTGTGCTACCTGGTCCTGGGAGTTGTTGTTCTGCAAGCAAGTGTGCTGGAGGTGGAAGAGGAAAGCGTGTAAATACTGGGTGCATATAGTTCAAGTCCATGAAGAGTTCCACTGATCAAATGGGCATCCCATATCTACCCTTCCCTATCCAAGTTCAATTCCCCTAATTAAAAAACAAAACAAAAAACAAAACAAAGCTGCAAGGACTGCTTTTTGTCTCCGAAGTGAATGGAAAATTTGTTTGCCTGGCTGGGTGGGAGATGACTACGTTCACCAGTAGCCCCTACAGGGGTTGAGCTACATGTGTGAAAAAGTAAATGATGGGATATATATAAAAAAAATATGGCCCAGATATCATTTGTGCACAGTGATGACAACAACTCTTTCATCTAAAATGTTGGTGTTCAAGTCAAATGAGAGCATTTTGGGGTCAATAGAAACAGTGGTAACATTACCATAAAAATGAACAGATGTAGTTCTTGATAATCTGCATGAATTTAAATGGCTGTTTGATGTCCAAGTAGATTCTTTCAGCCCTGAAATTTACAGCTGACCCTTCCATGATCTGATTAATATCAGATTAGGGTTAAATGATGTCCACAGCTGCCTCTACTCCTATAAAACTAAATTAGAATGGGCATATGCACACAGATAACTGACATATATTATCTATAGGAATGTCTACAAAGGGTGGAAGGAATGATACACTATTCTCCATGGACCAGTGATATTCACACACTCATTACTTTCTTTCTGGTATTTATTTTTGTTTTCTTTTTTCTTTTTCTAAAAATATGTAAAAAAAAAACAAACTGTGCAATGTATCCCCACAATCAACATACAGTGGGGACGGAAAGTATTCAGACCCCCTTAAATTTTTCACTCTTTGTTATATTGCAGCCATTTGCTAAAATCATTTAAGTTCATTTTTTTCTCATTAATGTACACACAGCCCCCCATATTGACAGAAAAACACAGAATTGTTGACATTTTTGCAGATTTATTAAAAAAGAAGGTCCTGAGCACTCTGGAGAAGGTTTACGTCCAGGATATCTCTGTACTTGGCTGCATTTATCTTTCCCTCGATTGCAACCAGTCGTCCTGTCCCTGCAGCTAAAAAACACCCACCACAGTATGATGCTGCCACCACCATGCTTCACTGTTGGGACTGTATTGGACAGGTGATGAGCAGTGCCTGGTTTTCTCCACACATACCGCTTAGAATTAAGGCCAAAAAGTTCTATTTTGGTCTCATCAGACCAAAGAATCTTATTTCTCACCATCTTGGAGTCCTGCAGGTGTTTTTTAGCAAACTCTATGCAGGTGTCTTGCACTGAGGAGAGGCTTCCGTCGGGCCACTCTGCATTAAAGCCCCGACTGGTGGAGGGCTGCAGTGATGATTGACTTTCTACAACTTTCTCCCATCTCCCGACTGCATCTCTGGGCTCAGCCACAGTGATCTTTGGGTTCTTCTTTAGATTCTCTGACCAAGGCTCTTCTCCCCCGATAGCTCAGTTTGGCCGGACGGCCAGCTCTAGGAAGGGTTCTGGTCATCCCAAACGTCTTCAATTTAAGGATTATGGAGGCCACTGTGCTCTTAGGAACCTTAAGTGCAGCAGAATTTTTTTTATAACCATGGCCAGAGCATGCGTGGTTTTTTGCGCGTCGGAATTGCATACAGACGACCGGAATTTCCGTCAAGAACTTTTTCTGTCGGAGAAAATAGAGAACCAGCTTTAAATCTTTTGTTGGCGGAAATTTAGACAGAAAAAGTTGGGTGGAGCATACACACGGTCGGAAAATCCGACCAAAAGCTCCCGTCACACTTTTTTTGACGGAAATTCCGCTCGTGTGTACGGGGCATTAGACCCCTTTCACACTGGGGCTGCCTGTGCGTTAGCGGTTAAGCGCTGCTCGTTTTAGCGGCACTTCACTGCTGTTTAAGCCGCTTTCAGCCGCTAGCAGGGCGCTCTTAACCCCAGAAAAGGGGTTAAAAACTCCCATGTTGCGGCGCCTGAAAAGTGCTTTGGAAACGCTGCCCATTCATTGCAACAGGGGCATTTGGGAGCGATGTGAAACGCCTGAAAACTGCCTCAGTGTGAAAGAGGTCTTAAACCTGGTACACACTATTCGTTTTTTTGTGTTCAACCCAGCGGGTTGAATGAATAAAATTGTCAGCTTCAGTCAGAGCCACTATACTAACTATGCAAAGTTAGTATAGCGATCTCCCCCGCTTAGCTATTGTATTCTGCCTGAACACTCCGATCAGCGCTTTCCGCCATTGGCTGAGAACGCGGATCAGGAGTGGGTCGGCTGCCGGTTTTCCAGCATGCACGTCCGACAGATGCCGGCCAGCTTCTGTCGGACAGACCGACATATACATGGGCTGAATGTCGGACGTTTTATTTTTCAACTGGTCGATGTTTCCCGACATTCGGCCTGTGTGTACCCGGTTTTACTTATACCCGGTGAAGTGACTGGCCTAAGGTGATACACAGAAATGAAAGAAATCATCCTGTCAGTAAAAGCATGTCCGTAGTGCTGATGGAATCTCTCGGCGCACACATATGCACATGCGCAGACCAGCAAATGGCCGGGCAGGTGTACAGAGTCGTGGGCAAAGGCGCACTCACGCATCAATGCGTGCATCTCTCATTAATGCTAGCGCCAAGCGGGCTATTTAAACAGGCTTCCGTATGGGCTCATTGCTGTTTGGTCTGCAGCTTCTGTGTGTTGTTCCTGATTCCGTGTGACCTCTGATCCTGATCCGACTTACTTCTGACCTGCGTTTGTCTGCTTCCTGCCACCCACCCTTGCTTGTCTTTGGATTCTGCTTCTGCCTCCTGTTTCCGCTTTATTGATTTCTAATTGCTGACTTGGCTTCATAGGTGTGCGCAGCCTATTGCATTAGGGTGTGCATCCCAAAGCTCAAACACAGGCTACTGATCACTCACTGTGATCATTTAGAAAAGGAAGGGGTCAGTAAATTACATATTTACCAGCCCATTTCCCCTCTCATCCTAAAACATCCCCCTGTGTGTGCCCGCAGCAGCAGCTAGTGGGAGAGGAGTGGAGGAAAGCCAGCAGTGCTGTTGGGTAAATGGGGGGGAGCAATAGGGGGAATCTGTGCTGCACAGAGTGATTAGGGTGTACTTGGGCAGCTTTTATTTTTATTATTCTTTTACAATTTTTTTTTAGGAGCCCCGTTATGGGGGCTTTGGTGAAATATCAGGGATCTAAACAGGAGGAATCTGCACCACACAGGGTGATTAGGATGTGCCCAGGCACAACTGGCACATCCCGTGATGCTAGAGTATCTCAAATTTTATGGCTTCTGGGAACTTCTTATTTTAAACTGCAAGTCGCTGCAGGTACATGGAGGTAGTTGAAATCAAATGAAAACAATGGCTTAGTGTAATGCGAGATGAGTCATTGGAGCTGCAGGGGAGTAGAGACAAGGAGAATAAGAGGGATTAAAGGGAGATCATTGTAAGAGTAGTAATGAGTTGTACATTTATGGAAAGTACAGCAAAACGTGTAGTAAGCTTATGCTCTCATTCATAATGTTGCTTATTTTAGCACATATAGAGAATATGAGTGTCTCCGTACAGAGTGTGGGCTGTCACCTTTGATGCTCTTCAGGATTTTCCAGACATTTCTGCACTGCGCAAGGCTGCGTTCAGATCGAGTGAACAATGGGGGGGATGAGGCCCCAAAGCGGAAACAATGTGTTGTCAGCAGAGATGTGCTTCCAAGTGGATTCTTTAGGAAGGTTGGTGTTTATTGATCAGAAGAACTTATGCCGCGTACACACCAGCGGAATTTCCGTCGGGAAAATCTTGGATGGTTCTTCCGACGGAATTCCGCTCAAGCTTACCTTGCATACACGCGGTCACACAAAAGTTCTCTGGACTTACGACCGCCAAGAACTCGGTGACGTACAACACTACAATGAGCCGAGAAAATGAAGTTCAATGCTTCCGAGCATGCCTCGAATTGTTTCCGAGCATGCGTAGGAATTTTGCGCGTCGGAATTGGTACAGACGATCGGAATTTCCGATTGGAACTTTTTCCGACAGAAAAATAGAGAACCTGCTCTCAATCTTTTGCTGGCAGGAATTCCGCCAGCAAAAGTCCGATGGAGCGTACACACGGTTGGAATTTCCGACCAAAAGCTCACATCGGACTTTTGCTGGCGGAATTTCTGATCGTGTGTACGGGGCATAAGTGGAACTAAAGTCCAGCTGTCAAAACCTGTGTGCAGGCAGACTCTTTACTGCAGAAGAAACATGCAATGTCTCTTCTGCAATACAATACAACTACCTGCCTGCTCCCTGTCTTTTAGGGCATACCGGCACTGTCTCTGAGCGCCAGGATGATTAACTTCTGTGCATGTGCAGGAGCAACATTATTCCATGCTGGCCATTGAAGGCACGAAGCAGAAAATTCCAAACATCAGCAAGGGACAGGAACTGTTCAAGGAATGGTAAGTTTAGATACGCTTTAAGAGAAAAATTGAATGCTGTGCCCTGGGGTGGCAATCAAACACCCCGAATAAACAAGTGCCACATCCTAATATTGAAGAATTGAAGGATAGGGGAAAATGGACTTTAACTGCACGTATAGAAAAAGTTTTCTATACGTGCCATTAAAGTCCATTTTCCCCTATCCTTCAATTCTTAGATATGCTTTAAAACACACCATCAGTGTGTTTAGTGGCTCTTTAGTATAATATATATATCTATCTATATATATAGATATATATATAGATAGATATATAGATATATATTTCTATAAATATATATATTTCACACATTGCCTGTATCATGCACATTGAACCTTGAAGCAGATGGGCTACAGCGGGTGCAACTCCTGTCAGCTTAGAACAGGAAACTGAGGCAACAAATATTGGACAATAGAGTATAGGAAAAATGTTGCCCGGCTTGATGAGTCTCAATTTCAGCTGCAACATTCAGATGGCGGGGGTCAGAATTTGGTGTAAATGACATGAAAGCATGCATACATCCTGCCTTGTATCACTGGTTCAGGCTGGTGGTGTAATGATGTGGGGGTATTTTCTTGGCACACTTTGGGCCCCTTAGTACCAATTGAGCATCGCTTTAACACCACGGCCTACCTGAGTATTGTTGCTGACCATGTCCATCCCTTTATGACTACAGTGTCCCCATCTTCTGATGGCTCCTTCCAGCAGGATAATGCACCATGTCACAAAGCTCCAATCATCTCACCACTGGACAATGAGGTCCCTGTACTCCAATGGTCTCCACACTCACCAGATCTCATCCAATAGAGCACCTTTGGGATGTGGTGGAAGATTCGCATCATGGATGTGCAGCTCGACAAATCACGATGGACCAAAATCTCTGAGGAATGTTTCCAACACCTTGTCTACGCCATGAAGAATGAAGGCAGTTCTGAAGGCAAAAGGGGGTCAAACCGGATACTAGCAAGGTGTACCTAAGTGGCTGGTGAGTGTATATATATATATATATATATAGATATATATATATCTATATATATATCTAGATAGATAGATAGATAGATAGATAGATAGATAGATAGATAGATAGATAGATAGATAGATAGATAGATAGATAGATAGATAGATAGATAGATAGATGCTGTATGTTAATCACTATTGACGTTTACCTTGTAGAGCATGGGCTTTTGCTAAGGGTCCAATGTTTCCAAAAAACCTGACTATTATGCATGATCCGATTATTGCTGCCGTTTTATAAGCATACCATCCCTTTAAGCCAAGCATAACAAACATAAATTAAAGTCATTCTGCCCCATTTTTTATTTAGGCCCAAATGGAATAAATGCTATGATTAATTTCAGGAACATTTCTCGATTCCAGAACGTATCTGTCTACAGCGGTACATTTAATGTGACCTCTCCAAACATGTCCCTCTCTTATGTGGAAAAACATTTTCATGAAACTTAGCCAGTCTTTTTTCAAGTTGCTTGTATGAGGCAAAACCTCTGATGAGAATTCATCTCCTGCCAAATGACTGCTTGTTTGGAAGAGGCCTGTGAGATTCCACAGTCAGTCATATGTCTATATTAGGACATATCACATCAATGGAGATAACGCTGACATTTCATGATTGCCTTCAAAATTGAGGTTGCCTGTATGTTAAACATAAAATATCTCGCATATGCAAAACAGCGTTATCAGATCTTCCTCTGTAAAAGAATCTTACCTCTGGTTTTATCAGCTCTAGGCTCGATCACCAAGAACTAACGTCTAAACGTCTGAGGCTCCTGCAACGAGTACGCACTCCATGGCTGGCGGAGGCAAATCCTTGCTAGTGGTCCTGGTTTTAACTTGCAAAAAAGTTTCTATATTTTATAGTATAATTATGGTACGCATTTCAGAAATGAATGCAAAGACTGAGTATGTTTCATTGCCCCAAAGGGAAACTCTACCAGAACTTTTGGTCTTGAGGGCACCACACTCTCATGCACATGACCTCAAAGGGGGCTGTATAGTATGCAACAGCATACAGAACCTGCAAAATATCTTCCCCAATAGCCACAGCTGCTGCATACAGCCGCCCGTAAAATGCAATTACAGGACGCAACTGTGTGTATGGCCGGTATTTATGTTAACACTTCCATGGCCGTACAACCCTTGACGCAGTACGTTCGTGTCTAGGGTTGTACATCTGTGCATGTGTTTATGCAACTACTGGTGTATACCCATGTACAGCAGAACCCCATAGCTCCCAACTGTCCCTGATTTCGAGGAACTATCCCTGATTTGGAGCAAAGTCCCTCTGTCCCTCATTCCTCCTCATTTGTCCCTCATTTTGGTCTGATCTATATAGATGTTTTTAAAATGCACTTTTTATCTATCAAAAAGTGTTTTCCAGCACTAAACCTTTCATCTGACTTCTTTAAATTGCTGAATTTGTAAATTCCAAAAGCCAATATAAAGGAATATTAGTGGTAAAAAAGCACTTGTGGGTTTAACCAATCTTGTTTTTTTTGTACAATTCTCCTTTAAGGGGGCGTGGCAAGGGGTGTGTCCTATGCCTGCATACTTTTGCTGATAAGTGTCCCTCATTCCCATCTCAAAAAGTTGGGAGGTATGGAACCCTATAAATGCATTGTTTTGCATGTTCTCTTTGCTCTTGCACACTGTATGGCCCCCTTTCAGCCATGTACATGAGCCCTTAACCACTTAAGGATCCGAAGATTTTCCCCCTTAATGACCAGGCCATTTTTTGCGATACGGCACTGACAATTGCGCGGTCGCGCGACGCTGTACCCAAACATAATTGACGTTATTTTTTTTCCACAAATAGAGTTCTCTTTTGGTGGTATTTGATCACCTCTGCGGTTTTTATCTTTTGTGCTATAAACAAAAAAAGAGCGACAATTTTGAAAAAATATTTTTTACTTTTTTGCTTTATTAAATATCCCCAAAAAAACAACCAAAAAAAAAACAAAAAACAAATGTCTTCATCAGTTTAGGCCAATATGTATTCTACATATTTTTGGCAAAAAAAAAACCGCAATAAGCGTATATTGATTGGTTTGTGCAAAAGTTATAGCGTCTACAAAATAGGGGATAGATTTATGGCATTTTTATCATTATTCTTTTTTTTTTACTAGTAATGGCGGCGATCAGCAATTTTTAGTGGGACTGCGACATTGCGACGGACAGATCAGACACCTTTGACACTTTTTTGGGACCATTGACACTTATACAGCGATCAGTGCTATAAAAACGCACTGATTACTGTATAAATATCACTGGCAAGGAAGGGGTTAACACTAGGGGGCGATCAAAGGGTTAAGTGTGTTCCCTTGGAAGTGTTTCTAACTGTTCGGGGAGGGGACTGACTAACGGAGGAAGAAAGAGATCGCTGTTTCTGATCACTAGGAATAAACGATCTCTCTCTACTCACCTGTCAGAACAGGGATCTGTTTGTTTACATTGACAGATCCCCGTTCTGCCTCTCTGCGGAGCGATCGCGGGTGGCCGCTGGCCATGTGCATCCCCCCCCCCTCCGTGCTGTACTATAGCTGTTTAAAGGGCCGGCGTACAGCTACGGTGCCGACCTGCCGCAGTATAATGACGGCGGCTGGTCGGCATGTAGTTAAAGTGTATTTCCACATTGGCATACCGCCACGTTCCCCTTCACATAGCATCACTTAAAAATAAATAAATAAAGGTTGCTGCTTACATTTTTTTTTTTTTTGCAAATATAATTTTTATTGATGTTTTATAAAAGAAAGAAGGGGCAAAGCCCCGAACATACCAGAGCGGTATATAACAGTTCAAGGGGGTCGCAGCCTCCCGACAGTATAGCATTACATAAGATAACATATATATAGAAAGACTTAGGAGATCCAATCCGTTAACATGTGATTGCTACTAAAAGGTATATTTTCCTGTGAAGACACTGCTTACATTTTTAAGGTGTGCTTTTTACTTGCTTAAACTAGATACCTAGCTTCCCTCCATGGAATGATAAGGAGGGGGCTGTGGAGTTAATGTTTACCATAGTTTACCCTGTCTGTACTGTGCTGGAAGATTTCATTATCAGTTACACGCTAAATTTTAACACTGTCTTTGTGTTGCCATCACTATTTTAGCTGCCATCTGAAGCTGTGTTTCCTCTATTTAAAAGCTAATTAACTTGCTTAGCTGGTTTGCAGAGGCTAGTTAAACAGGAAGCGATGTTGGCAGAAAAAATGGGGGGGGGAAGCAGGAAATGTGATAACAGTCATGTGCTGGATCACACAGAGAGCTGGAGATTGGAAGAGCCGGACCAGTAATGGCTCTGCTCCCTGAGCAATCAAAGAGATCTTGATCCAGAAGCATGTATCAATTATCAGAATTAACCACTTGCAGACCAGCTGCCGTCATTATACTGCTGCAGGCCGGCTCGTTCCCGCGAATCGGCGTCATTGTACGTCGGCTTGGGAACTCTATATTGTGGGTGCGCACGCGCCCACTGGCCAGCGGGGGGAGCCAATCAGTGGGTGGTGGGGTGGACTCGGCGTCCGCTGGCCACCCACGATCGCTCCCCGCAGTGACAGAACGGGGATCTGCCTGTGTAAACCAGGCAGATCTCCGTTCTGAGAGGGGGGGATCACCCAGATCCTGTCTTTCTGCCATGCAGGAAGACGGATCTGTGTGTTTCCCCGGTCACACAGCCCCCTATACAGTTAGAAAACACAAATAGGGAACACATTTAACTCCTTGATAGGCCCTGATATTAACCCCTTCCCTGCCAGTGTCATTAGTACAATAACAGTGCATATTTTTAGCACTGACTACTGTATTAATGTCACTGGTTCCCAAAAAAGTGTCAAAAATGTCAGTTAGGTGTCCGATCTGTCCGCCGCAATGTCGCAGTCCCGCTAAAAATTGCAGATCGCCTCCATTACTAGTAAAGAAAAAAAATAATAATAAAAATGCCATAAGTCTATTACCTATTTTGTAGACGCTATAACTTTTGCACAAACCAATCAATATACGCTTATTGTGATTTTTTTTTTTTTACCAAAAATATGTAGAAGAATACATATCGGCCTAAACCGAGGAATAAATTATTTTTTTATATATATTTTTGGGGATATTTATTATAGCAAATAGTCAAAAATATTGCTTTTTTTTCAGAGAAAATTGAGTACTGTCCGTGATACTTTTATTTATTTGCAAAAATAAATAAAAATATCACAAACAGTACTCAATTTTCTCTGTCACAATTGCACTAATACGGCTACAATCACCTCAAGTATGATGGAAGATATTGCTTTTTTTTTCAAAATTGTCGCAATTTTTTGTTTATAGCGCAAAAAATAAATACCGCAGAGGTGATCAAATACCACCAAAAGAAAGCTCTATTTGTGGAAAGGAAAAAAAAAGGACATAAATTTTGTTTGAGCACATCGTCGCACGACCGCACAATTGTCAGTTAAAGCAACGCAGCGCTGTATCGCAAAAAATGGCCTGGTCATTAAGGGGGTAAATCCTTCCGGTCCTTAAGTGGTTAATTAAAGTCCCTATTTTGGGGGGCGTGTCCAAGATGGCGCTGGGAGCGGACGTCTAGTACCAGAGCTCCCGCTCTGGATTATCATCCTACTGCTATCCTGGTGTGGAATTAGCTAAAAAGTTCCAGCTGCACCTGCCGACTGTCTCCCTGAGACTCGGGGAATGCGCAGGAATAAAAAAGGGACACAAAAGACCCGGAATTCAGCGCCTGTCCCCACACCGCCAAAGCACGGGCCTTCTCCTCCTAAGGCCTGCCACATGGAGACGCAGACTCCTCTCCCGCCGGATGGCGTAATTCAGGCCGGCTCACCCACGTTCGATGCCCTAATGCAGGCGATCTCTACCTGCCAGTCCACCCTTACCATGAAGATTGACCATGTCCAGGAGGAGACTGCCCTCATTCGTCGAGACATGGACGGCTTCAGAGAACGGGTGGCTGACGCGGAGCGGCGGATTTCCAGCACTGAGGACGTACAGAGGGAACACCATGAAGACATACAGATCCTCAAATCCAAGGTGAAGGCCCTGGAATTTAGGGCTGAGGACGCCGAGAACAGGAACAGACGGAACAACCTCCGTGTTCTCGGCCTCCCAGAAGGTGCGGAAGGCACTGATCCGGTATCTTTCATGGAACAACTGCTGCCAACTCTCCTACCGAAAGCGCGGTTCTCCCCTCATTTCTCCATTGAGCGCGTCCACCGCATGCCTGCTACTAGAGGCCCGCAGGGAGCTCCGCCGCGCACTTTTATTTTTAAGCTCCTTCATTACCGGGACAGAGACACAGTCCTCCGTGCTGCCCGACTGCAAGGGGAGCTGAAATATGAAAATGCAAAGCTGCTCATCTTCCCAGACTACTCCGTGGAGACACAGAGACAACGCAAATCCTTCGATCACGTCCGTGCCATGCTGAGAGAAAAAGGAGTCAAATATATTATGCTATTCCCTGCTCGGCTGCGGGTGCAGGATGGAGAGAAGGTACACTTCTTCACGTCTCCTAGGGATGCAGCTGCATGGGCTGACACAATCCGCAAGTAATCATCGCCTGAAACCCTGTGAGTATGCTGCTGGAAGCTATGTGAGGGACTTTAGTGCGGAGGGGTAGTTTGGCCCCGGGACTAACTTGATGCCCCTCTCTTGTATTAAAGCTAAGTGGAACTGCTTTACCAACCCACTATTTCCATTTCATTTTTCAATTTTTACTTTATAATCATTGTCAGTTCCGCCAACCCCACTATCACCACTTGCAATTCTGGTGCCTTTACAATGCTCAGAAGGACTGGGAGTCTCAATTGGTTCACCATCCTGCCACGCATTGCTACTAAAACTCCCTATCCAATAACATTTACTGCTGAGGATGGGAGGCTGACTGCTGCAGAGGCCTTTATACCGACACGGAGGTGGAATTTGGGACTTGCACTAACTGATGGGGATGAACTTGGCTTCCATTGCCTCCCCCCCCCTCTCGCTCCCCCCTCCTCGCCCGCCCTTCCCCCCCCCACCCCGTCCTCTTCCCTCCTGCCCCCTCCCCTCCCGCCCCCCCTCCGTTTTGTGCCTTTTATGCCTCAATTTTTACTTTTTAGATTTTTTCTCTATCATTTAGCATTCCCTCCATTTTGTAAACTGCACCTGGTCAGGGGATTCGCTACACAGCAACTCCAAGTTTTGTGCCCCCGGGGCTCCGGGAGATCCACACTTTTACTACTGTTCCGGAACTTACAGACACTTTTTGCTTAACTGCTCTGTTGAGGTTAGCTGCCTCTTGTTCATCGCCCTCATGATCAGTCTCAGGGCTGACGGAAGTTTTGGGAGACAAACCTGCCCTCGCGTTGGGGGGTTGGGTGGGGTGGGGGGGAGTTTGGGGGTTGTGAGCCGTGTTTTTGGCTCCCGGGTTTACTTTGATATATGTATTTTTTTTGACAGTACTCTCTTTGTTACATGTATTTGCACTGATGTCAGACTCTGATTCACACCTGACATATCGGCTGACTGTCTCTAGTGAAACAAGATTCTCATATAAAGTTTATCCTAATTTAATATTACTAAGCTGTGTATATGGCTAACCTTAAGATCCTCTCCTGGAACACACGAGGTTTGAACTCACCACTTAAACGTTCTTTAGTTTTTCAATTTATAAAACGGCACAATCCTCAGGTTTGTGTGGTACAGGAGATGCATTTGATTGGTAGCAAAACCCTTAGTCTTAAGAAACCGTGGGTAGGGCACCACTACCACTCTACCTATTCTAACTTTGCCAGAGGGGTCAGTATTTTAGTCCTGAAGACCCTCCCCTTTAAACTCCTTGATTTAATTCTTGATCCTGATGGCAGATTTGTACTAATACACGCCTTGATCTATGACTTACCCTGGGTCCTGGTGGGCCTGTACCTGCCCCCCCCCCCGCCTCTTTTAAACTTCTTAATCTGATATCGAGTACACTGGCTCAATTTCCCCCAGATAATGTTATACTGATGGGAGACTTCAACCTAGTCCCAGATTCTGACCTGGACAGGAGTACGGTAGGGGGCACTACCCGTCAGGGGTTGGCGGGCTGGGCAGACACATACGGCCTGGTGGATGTATGGAGATGGAGAAATCCCCAAGCCAAGGCTTTCACCTGTCACTCGGCCACATATAGAACCTTCTCACGTATAGATTTGGCCTATGTTGCGGCCCCTGTCCTCCCCAGAGTCTGGGACATTAGTATCCTATCTAGGGGGATATCAGATCACGCCCCATTGCTGCTGTCCCTGGAGCTGACGACACTCCCATCGGATAAGCTCTGGAGGTTATCCAGATTTTGGATATCCGATGAGGATGTTGAATCGCAGTTCCACGAAACTCTGCAACAATTTTGGAAGGTTAACCCGGGAACTGCCTCTGATAACAATGTGTGGGAAGCTTTTAAAGCATCGTCAAGGGGTCAGTATCAAGCAATTATTGCCAAAGTGAGGAAGCAACGTAGAGCAGAACTTACTGGGTTGGAGGCTGAGGCGGTTAGGCAGGAGGCCCTATATGTTAGAACCCGTGACCCACAAGATTATAGGGCTCTCCAGGCCCTTACCCGACAGGTTCTTTTACTGCGCACATCCCTGACACAAAAGAAACTGCTACACCATTCCCAATGCATATTCGAGCAGGGGGAGAAAACAGGTCGTCTTCTGGCCTGGCTCTCTAGGGAGCAATCGGGGGTGACGTCAATAGCACAGATTCGAGACCAAGACGGTACCCTCCACTCTTCCCCTCAGGATATCAATCGGTGTTTTGCCACCTACTACCAACACCTTTACAGTACTCGAGTCACATACGACCAACAAGACCTTACTGAATATCTTGACGAGATCGACATCCCTGTCCTCACGTCATCCTCCGCCAACCAGTTAGATGCCCCAATTCAGCTAGAAGAGATACAAAAGGCCCTTAAGATGATGCAGATAGGCAAAACTCCGGGACCAGACGGATTCCCGGTGGAGTTCTACAAAGCCTATGTTGAGGAGCTTGCTCCTAGACTCCTGACGGTATTGAGCTCAGCTTTAAAAGCTGGGGTCCTTCCGCCCTCGATGTGCGAGGCGGTCATAGTACTCGTTCCCAAGCCGGGGAAAGACCAAACCTTGTGCTCGTCCTACCGCCCCATTTCCCTCCTCAATGTGGACGCAAAAGTCCTCGCAAAAATCCTCGCCAACCGCCTTAACAAAGTCATTACCGCCCTGATCCACCCGGACCAAACGGGATTTATGCCTGGTCGCGGTACAGACATAAATATCCGCAGGCTGCACACACACATAGCGCTGGCTGCCTCTGGGAGCCCGGGAGTGGTGGCCTCACTCGACGCAGAGAAGGCTTTCGACTCGGTCGAGTGGGGCTACCTATGGAGGGTCCTCTCCAGATTTGGGTTTGGCCCTAACTTCCTTTCCTGGCTACAGATGTTGTACGCGCACCCTAAAGCCCGTATACGTACTGGGGGGTCCTTGTCAGAATCCTTCTCCTTGGAGAGGGGGACCCGACAGGGTTATCCTCTCTCCCCAGCGCTGTTTGCCCTTGCCCTAGAACCCCTGGCTGCTCACATCAGGAAAGACAACACTATTAAGGGTATTAAAGTAGGTCCCCTGGAAGAGAAATTGTCCCTTTATGCCGATGATTCCCTGCTTTATTTGGGGTACGCCTCCGGCTCCCTTAGGGCTGCCTTGACCCAGTTTGACACATTCAGCCGCTACTCAGGAGTCCGTATCAACTGGGACAAATCGGTCTTATTTACACTCAATCCCTCGTCACCTCGCATTGATACCTCTACTCCTCTTCGTTGGGTTGAGGAGTTCACATATTTGGGTATAAAGGTGGGCCCCACTATAGCTGGATATCTGGATCGGAACGTCCTTCCGGTGTTGGATAAACTGGCGAAGCAATGTACCATCTGGCGTAGGCTCCCCCTTACACCAGTGGGCAGAGGCAACCTGATAAAAATGGTGTACCTGCCTAAGCTGTTATATTTTTTTCGTCAAACTCCCACTCATATTCCACGAGCCTTCTTCCAGAAACTGGATAGTGTTGTGACAGCGTTTGTTTGGGCGGGCCGACCCCCCCGGGTGGCTAGACGTATCCTTTATCTCCCTCTCTCCGGGGGTGGTCTGGCCCTACCAAATTTTCTTATATATTACTGGGCGGCGGTTTTGGTTACCGTTCGCTGGTGGTTTTCCCAGCCCAGGCAGAATCCTGCGGTCACCCTTGAGGCAGCAATCCTCGGCTCGTACGCGGCTCTGTCTAACTTAGTTTTCAGGGGGGCCAGAGCACACCCGCATGTTACAGGACCCATGAAAACTACTATAAAAGTGTGGCAGGATGCTCGAGCAGTGTACAAGGTCCCCTCAGAGGTATCCCCTCATACGCCCCTTTGGGGTAATCCCCTTCTCCCCCACTTGAATACTGTTCCTGACTAGGGATGAGCCGAACACCCCCCGGTTCGGTTCGCACCAGAACCTGCGAACGGACCGAAAGTTCGCACGAACGTTAGAACCCCATTGACGTCTATGGGACTCGAACGTTCGAAATCAAAAGTGCTCATTTTAAAGGCTAATTTGCATGGTATTGTCCTAAAAAGGGTTTGGGGACCCGGGTCCTACCCCAGGGGACATGTATCAATGCAAAAAAACCTTTTAAAAACGGCCGTTTTTTCGGGAGCAGTGATTTTAATGATGCTTAAAGTAAAAAAAAAAAAAGTGAAATATTCCTTTAAATATCGTACCTGGGGGGTGTCTATAGTATGCCTGTAAAGTGACGCGTGTTTCCCGTGTTTAGAACAGTCCCTGCACCAAATGTCATTTTTAAAGGAAAAAATCTCATTTAAAACTGCTTGCGGGTTTAATGTCATGTCGGGTCATGGCAATATGGATGAAAATCAGTGAGACAAACGGCATGGGTACCCCCCAGTCCATTACCAGGCCCTTTGGGTCTTGTATGGATATTAAGGGGAACCCCGCACCCAAATTAAAATAAGGAAAGGCCCTATATACTCTGAACAGCAGTATACAGGCGGTGCAAACAAGACAGGGACTGTAGGTTTGTTGTTAAGTAGAATCTCTTTGTAATTTTGAACGGGTACATTTTTAACGTGTTTAGCTCCAGCCAAAAAATCTTTTTTAAGCTTTTTGGAAAACATAGGGAAGGGTTATCACCCCTGTGACATTTGTTTTGCTGTCTTTCCTCCTCTTCAGAATATTTCACCTCACTTTTTGTCCCAATGACAAATGTTTTTTGAAAATTTGGGTTTTTTTGTGGAACAAGGATTGGAAAGCATCAGTGGAAAGGAGAAATTGTTTTCCCATATTAACTCTTACAGGAGAGAATTTCCCTTCCTAGGGGTAGATTTCATCTCACTTCCTGTTGTCTCCTTCCGTTTGCAAGTAGGAGTCGTTTGTAAGTTAGATGTTTGAAAGTAGGGTCCTGCCCTATATACTCAGCAGAAATTTGGGCCTTAGGTGTTGCTGTGGCCACAACACTGTAAGCCCTCACAGGGCCCTGCTGTGAAATATTAGATCAAGAATTGTAATTACATGCCCCTGTTGAACAGGAGCTGAAAAATTAGGCCTTAGGCACTGGTGCAGGTGCCACAACACTGCAAACCCTCACAGACACTCTAGTTGGAACGCAGGAACGAGCCCTGCTGCAAAGTATTGCATCAAAAATTGTAATTACACGCCCCTGTTAGACAGGGGCAGAAAAATTGGGCCTTAGGCACTGGTGCTGGTGCCACAACACTGCAACCCCTCACAGACACTCTAGTTGGAATGCAGGAACGAGCCCTGCTGCAAAGTATTGCATCAAAAATTGTAATTACACGCACCTGTTAAACAAGGGCTGAAAAATTGTGCCTTAGGCACTGGTGGTGGCGCCCAGAACCAAAAATGTTCTTACAAGCTATCAGCGTGATGATTGAGGAGGAAGAGGATAATTACTCAGGGATAGTCACTCAGCATCAGCATAGGCAGTCTTTGAAGGGATCTGAGATTTCAAAAAAAATTATTCGGTTACATCAGCATCAGGTGCTTGGTAGCTGGTGGTGATCCAAGACTGATTCATTTTTATGAAGGTCAGCCGATCGACCGAGTCGGTGGACAGACGCACCCTGTGATCGGTTACCACGCCTCCAGCAGCACTGAATGTGCGTTCCGAAAGAACGCTGGATGCAGGACAGGCCAGTAGCTCAATTGCATACTGTGCAAGCTCTGGCCAGTGATCCATCCTCAAGACCCAGTAACCCAGAGGATTTTCGGTGGGAAAGGTGTCCAAGTCTGATCTTGCCCCTAGGTATTCCTGTAAAACAGACGCTGGCGATGGTTGCTGGAACCGATCATACCTTGGGGCTGCGGACCAAAAAATTGTCTGAATGCATCGGTCAGACGGCCACCTTCTCCACCGCTCCTTCTTTGACTGACCGAAGCCTCAGCAACACGTTGTCCAGAAACAGGAGTTTGTAACCTCCCAGTCTCTGGGAACGCATTGCACAGACCTTTCTGCAAGGCCTCCCGAAGATGTTTCATCCTCTGCTCCCTCTGCGATGGCAAGATAAGGTCCGCAACCTTACCCTTGTAACGTGGATCAAGGAGGGTTGCCAGCCAGTATTGGTCCTTCTCCTTGATACCACGAATACGAGGATCCTTACGCAGGCTTTGCAGGATCAGGGAGGCCATGCAGCGTAGGTTTGCTGAGGCATTCGGTCCGGAGTCCTCTGGGTCACTAAGGACGACAACGTCCGCAGCCACCTCCTCCCAGCCACGTACAAGTCCATGTGTTTCTTGGGACTGATCCCTTAAAGACTGCTGCTGATGCTGAGTGCCAGGCTCCACCTCCATACTGACACAATCTTCCTCCTCCTCCTCGTCCTCTTCCTGTGTGATCGGCGGGCACGCAGGAACACTGTCTGGATAAAGGGGGCCTTGAGAGCTAAGGAAGTCCTCCTCTTCCTGCCTCTGTTCTGCCTCAAGTGCCCTGTCCATTATTCCACGCAGCGTGTGCTCCAACAGGTGGACAAGGGGGACAGTGTCACTGATGCATGCACTGTCACTGCTCACCATCCTCGTGGCCTCCTCGAATGGTGACAGGACAGTGCATGCATCCCTGATCATGGCCCACTGGCGTGGGGAAAAAAAAACAAGCTCCCCTGACCCTGTCCTGGTGCCATAGTCGCACAGGTACTCATTGATGGCCCTCTGCTGCATGTGCAGCCGCTGCAGCATGGCCAACGTTGAGTTCCACCTGGTGGGCATGTCACAGATTAGGCGGTTCTTGGGCAGGTTAAACTCCTTTTGGAGGTCCGTCAGCCGAGCACTGGCATTATATGACCGGCGGAAATGCACACAGACTTTCCTGGCCTGCCTCAGGACATCCTGTAAGCCCGGGTACCTGCCCAAGAACCGCTGCACCACCAAGTTAAGGACGTGAGCCAAACAGGGCACATGGGTCATTTGTCCCCGTCGGAGGGCAGAGAGGAGGTTGGTGCCATTGTCGCAAACCACCATTCCTGCCTTAAGTTGGCGTGGCGTCAACCACCTCTGAACCTGCCCCTGCAGAGCTGACAGAACCTCTGCCCCAGTGTGGCTCCTGTCCCCCAAGCACACCAGCTCAAGCACCGCATGGCATCTTTTGGCCTGCGTACTTGCGTAGCCCCTTGAACGACTACGGAGCACCGCTGGTTCCGAGGAAGAGGCCATGGAGGAAGAAGAAGAGGAGGGGGTGGAGGAGAGAGGTGTGTCACAATCAGCATTTTGGAGGCGTGGTGGCGGAACAACCTCCAACACTACTGCACCTTGTCCTGCATCCTTCCCAGCTGCCAGCAGTCACCCAATGCGCCGTGAAACTTAGGTAACGTCCCTGTCCATGCCTGCTGGACCATGAGTCAGCGGTAATATGCACCTTACCGCTGACCGCCCTGTCCAGCGAGGCATGGACATTGCCTTCCACATGCCGGTAGAGAGCCGGAATCGCCTTCCGTGAGAAAAAGTGGCGTTTGGGTACCTGCCACTGAGGAACTGCACATTCCACAAACTCACGGAAGGGGGCAGAGTCTACCAACTGAAAAGGCAGCAGTTGAAGTGCTAGCAATTTTGCCAAGCTAGCATTCAACCGCTGGGCATGTGGATGGCTGGGAGCAAACTTCTTTCGGCGGTGCAGCAGCTGGGGCAGGGAAATTTGCCTGGTACAATCTGACGTCGGTGTACCAAAAGCAGATTGCCCACAAGTACTTGGCTGTGACACACCTAATTCTACACCTTCATTCCTCTCACTGCAGGTCTCAGAGAGGACTGGAGGTCTAGTGGGGTTGGAAATCTCAGCTGATGAGGAGCAAGGAGAGATCCTCTTTGTTCTTTGGTGTGGGTCTTTTAGATACGCTTGCCAACGAACTGCATGGCAGGTCAACATATGTCTGGTCAAGCATGTGGTACCCAAGCGGGAGATGTTTTGGCCACGTGAGATACGCTTGAGACATATGTTGCAAATAGCATCGGTGCGATCTGATGCACTCGTCTCAAAAAAGGCCCACACCAAAGAACTTTTTGAATAACGCGCAGAGACTGCAGCGCCCTGCACATGTGGAGCTTTGGGGTGTGATGCAGTCAATGTGCTGCCCTTAGGCTGGCCCCTGGAGGGCATCCTGCCTCGTTGGTGATGTGCCGCCTCCTCCTCCTCCTCCTCCTCCTCTCTCCTATCAGACACCCACGTTGAGTCAGTGACCTCATCATCCCCTCCCTCCTCATCACTGGAGCAAACCTGGCAGTATGCTGCAGCAGGGGGAGCATGACTGCCAGATTGCTGTCCTTCTTGGGCACCCCCTCTGTCCGTGCTCATGTTACTGCCTTCATCGAGCTCAGTATCATCATCAGAGCCTTCCAAACGCTGGGCATCCTCCTGGAGCATGTACCCAACACTGTGGTCAAACAGTTCGAGGGAATCCTCAGGAGGACATGGTGGAGCTAGGGAAGGAGTCACTGATGACATTGAGCTGAGGGAAGAGGCCGCTGCTTTGCCAGACAAAACACCCTGGGCATGGGTGAGAGAGGATGAGGAGGATGAGGACGGCTTGGTCATCCACTCGACCAAGTTGCGGCTCAACATGGCCAGCTGCCGAAAAAAAGGCCAAGCGTGTCCCATGGCCACGTGCTGATGAGGATGCACCGTCTCCACGACCAGCACTAGACACAGAGCCTGCTTGCCCTCTCTTATTGGCTTGTGACTGTCTGCCTCTCCTTCTTGGCCTTCCAGACATACTAATGGCCTGTAGCTGCACTAAGCTGGGATAGAACACCAGTAATTTTCTTCAGGTAGCTTTATATACTGTAACCAGACAAGCCTGCCTGTCAGTAGGAAGATAACAGGAACGGATCTAGCTGAACACTGTGAGCAGGACGCACTGTACTAAATGTAAATAGTCTAGCTGCCTGACCGTGGTACTAATAGGATCAAACAGAACACCAGTAATTTTCTTCAGGTAGCTTTATATACTGTAACCAGACAAGCCTGCCTGTCAGTAGGAAGATAACAGGAACGGATCTAGCTGAACACTGTGAGCAGGACGCACTGTACTAAATGTAAATAGTCTAGCTGCCTGACCGTGGTACTAATAGGATCAAATAGAACACCAGTAATTTTCTTCAGGTAGCTTTATATACTGTAACCAGACAAGCCTGCCTGTCAGTAGGAAGATAACAGGAACGGATCTAACTGAACACTGTGAGCAGGACGCACTGCACTAAATGTAAATAGTCTAGAAGATAACAGGAACGGATCTAGCTGAACACTGTGAGCAGGACGCACTGCACTAAATGTAAATAGTCTAGAAGATAACAGGAACGGATCTAGCTGAACACTGTGAGCAGGACGCACTGCACTAAATGTAAATAGTCTAGAAGATAACAGGAACGGATCTAGCTGAACACTGTGAGCAGGACGCACTGCACTAAATGTAAATAGTCTAGAAGATAACAGGAACGGATCTAGCTGAACACTGTGAGCAGGACGCACTGCACTAAATGTAAATAGTCTAGAAGATAACAGGAACGGATCTAGCTGAACACTGTGAGCAGGACGCACTGCACTAAATGTAAATAGTCTAGAAGATAACAGGAACGGATCTAGCTGAACACTGTGAGCAGGACGCACTGCACTAAATGTAAATAGTCTAGAAGATAACAGGAACGGATCTAGCTAAACTGAATACAGTGTATATATATATATGCAACACCTGGGATGCATATATATACACAATACACTGTAAGTGCAGCTAACTGACTGACTGTTCTGCCTAATCTATCTAACTCAAATCAAATGACACTGTCTGTCTCTCTCTCTCTCTCTATCTATGAACGCCGGAACACACACTACACAGGGCCGCCGTGCAGGCGGCCTTATATAGTGTGGGGCGTGTACTAAATCCCCTGAGCCATAATTGGCCAAAGCCTCCTTGGCTTTGGCCAATTACGGCTCTCTGTTCAGGCGGCACTGTGATTGGCCAAGCATGCGGGTCATAGTGCATGCTTGGCCAATCATCAGCAAGCAATGCACTGCGATGCCGCAGTGAATTATGGGCCGTAACGCGCCACACGAATTTGGCGCGAACGGCCCATATCGTTCGCAATTCGGGGAACGGTCGAACAGCTGATGTTCGAGTCGAACATGGGTTCAACTCGAACACGAAGCTCATCCCTATTCCTGACCCTGCAGTATGGGCAAAAAAAGGGAATTGCCACCCTCAGACATGTAATGCCAAAAGGTAAAATCCTGACGTTTCTAGAGATGAGACAGACATATAACCTCCCTAACTCCTTTTACTTACGCTATTGGCAACACCGACATGCCCTTACTTCTCAATTTCCTAGCCCAATGACCCTAAACTCAGACTCTGTTGAGAGACTCCTCATGTCAGAGATAATGATAAAACCGCTCTCTACTCTCTATATGTACCTCACAGTGGCACATGATACGAAGACTGCACACACGATGACCAAATGGAGAGAAGACATCCCCACCTTAGATGAAGAAACATGGGAGGAATGTGTTACTACATTTATCCCTTCTATGATAGCCTCTAGAGACCGCTTCATACAATTAAAATTTTTACATAGAGCATATTACACCCCACAGAGGTTGGCCAACATATACCCCTCTTCTAGCCCATCATGCACAAGATGCACCACTGAGCGAGGCTCTTTCCTCCATATGGTTTGGTCCTGTGACAAACTCAAGACATACTGGCGAGGGGTGGCGGAAGTACTATCCAAAGTATGTGGAACCACACTGACACTAGACCCCCTGATCTTTTTGCTTAGTCATCTTGGTGAAGTGGAGGGAGACAGATACACTAAAGCATGCCTCACCTTTGCCCTCTTCTATGCCAGGAGAGAAATCCTTCTGAGGTGGAGGACTACGGAGCTCCCCACGGTGGCCTCATGGCAAAGTACAGTTAATAGAGTCCTGCCATTGTATAAGATGACATACGAAAGTAGAAACTGCCCGGCAAAATATGGGAAAATATGGTCACAGTGGTCTGACGTTTGATATGAGAGGTCTTATATTATGCAACAGTAAATACAATATGTGTGGTGCTCGATGGAGACCTGGGGGTGCGGGACGGGCATCTCCCTGGCTCCCCTCCTCTCCCCCCTCCTTACCTCCCTCCCTCCCCCCTCCTGCCCTCCCCCCCTCTCCCCTTCTCCTCCTCCCCCCCCCCCCTCCCCTCGGGGTTTCTCCTCCTCCCATAAGCCAGGAATCAGAGAAGTGGGATAGAGTTAGCTTAAACTCTTGGCGGTGATGCCTGAACCCCCCCCCCCCCCTTCTCCCTGCACCTCTGATGCCTAATTCTGACTTCACAAGAAGTAATGGATTCCACTCAGTAGCTTTATCGCTACAAACCTTATTCCATTTGCTTAATGATGATGTTACTCTCATAGTATTGTCATACCCTTTAATGTGCAAGTAATGTACTGATTGTTCTGTCATTGATCTATTGTATATCCGAATTTTCTAAATAAATAAAACTTCTACTGTTAAAAAAAAAAAAGTCCCTATTTTGAAGATAAGTAAGTAACAATTAATTGTGTGTATTATTGTCATATGCTTAAACTGGGGTAAATAGATAGGGTTGATTGCCTAAGTATGCATGTGTAGGGATAGATCCACTGGTTGCGTTTGAACCTGTTTAAACCTTTCATGACTAAGCCTATTTTTGACATTTGGTGTTTACAAGTTAAAATCCGTATTCTTTGCTAGAAAAACCCCAAACATTATATATATATTTTGTAGCAGAGAATCTAGAGAATAAAATGGCGATTGTTGCAATATTTTATATCACACGGTATTTGCGCTATTTAATATTTGTACAGCAGTGTTTTAAAAGCAACTTTTTGGGAAAAGGGACACTTTCATGAATTAAAAAAAAACAGTAAAGTTAGTCCAATTTTTTTGTATAATGTGAAAGATGATGTTACGCTGAGTAAATAGATACCAAACATGTCACGCTTTATAATTGCACGCACTCGTGGAATGGCGACAAACTACGGTACCTAAAAATCTCCATAGGCAATGCATTAAAAACTTTTTACGGTTTCCAGATTAAAGTTACAGAGGAGGTCTAGTGCTAGAATTATTGCTCTCGCTCTGGCGATCGCGGCGATACCTCACATGTGAGATTTGAACACCGTTTACATATGCAGACGCGACTTCCGTATGCGTTTTCTTTGCTGTGTGAGCTCGCGGGGACGGGAGCGCTTTAAAAAATTTTCTTTTTTTTCTTATTTATTTTATTTATTTTTATATTAATAAATTGTGTTTTAAAAAAAAAAAACATTTTTGATCACTTTTATTGCTGTCACAAGGAATGTAAACATCCCTTGTGACAGTAATAGGTGGTGACAGGTACTCTTTATGGAGGACCCCCGATCCCTCCTTTGCACTTCAAAGTATTCAGATCGCCGAAAACAGTAATTCTGAATACTGTATATTTTTTTAAAACTGGTGCCATTGGCAGCCGAGTAAACGGGAAGTGACGTCATGACGTCGCTTCCGTGTTTACCTTTAGGAGGCTGGAACGAAGCCACTCATGGCTTCCTAATGGAACGGGAGGCCCAGTAAGAGCGGCGGGAGGCGGCGGGAGGCGGCGGGAGGGGGGACGTCCCCTCCCGCTCCTCCGGTATAACAGCCGAGCGGCTTTTAGCTACATCGGTTGTTATACCTGGATAGCGGATCGCCGGCTCTAAAAAACCATACCAAGATGATGCCTACAGCTGCGGGCATCATCCGGTATAACCCCTGAAAGCCGAGGCCGCACATCTGCGTACGCTCGGCGGAAAGGGGTTAACCTATCTGTAAATTTTTTATATCTATAATTCAGTAACAACCAATTTTACACCACATTTTGTGTAAATGCCTACACTATAACGGATGCAGACACAGGGAGAACATACAAACTCCAGGCAGGGAGTGCCCTGGTTGAGATTCGAATATGCTGTGTGAATGGGAACAAATTAAGGTATAGTATAGTTTATCACATTACACGACTGCAAAATTAAAGCGACACTTCAGTCTTTTTTTCAACTTTCCATCTATTAAATCTTCTGCCCTTGTTGTTGTTGTTTTAACTTTGGATAGTAAAACATTTTTTTTCTGCCTGTAAATCCCTTATACGGCCCATTTCCTGTTTCTTGTCTGGTCATTATCCTAGGCTTATGACATCATGCACAGCTCTCTCACTCTCCTGAGAGTTTGCCAGGAAGGGAGGGGGGATGAGTAATAAGAGGGCCAATGAGGGCTGCAGAGCTGGAGGTGTGCCTCTGTGTGTCTGTGTAAATACAGGAAGTGAACAGGCAACAGCTTCAGCTGCCCACAGTTAAAATGGATGCAGCCAGACTCAGTGGAGGGAGATTTCTGCAGCATATTTGGCAAGTACAGAATCACAGTATATATAAAATAATATGCAAAGTGGTTGGAGGGAAGCTTCAGAATGGCAAAGATGTTTTTACTACAAATTATGTGAGCAGACTGCAGTTCCTCTTTAGCCACTTGCCGGCCAGCCACCGCAGTTTTACTGCGGCAGAATGGCACGGCTGGGCGAATCGCCGTCATGTTACGTCGCTTCTTATTGCGGCCACTAGGGGCACGCACACGCGCTGGCCGGAGCCGCGCACCTGCGCCCGTTGCTCACCCCCAGAGCCGATGCGAGTGCCCGGCGGTCGCGGCGGTCGTGATGACCGCTGGGCTTCCGTGATCGTTTGTGACACGGCAAGAGATCCCGGTTCTCTGTGGGGAGAACAGACTGATCGTGTGTTCATACAAGGTATGAACACCGATCTATCTCTTCCCCTAGCAAGTCCCCTCCCCCCTTCAGTTAGAACACGTAGCAGGGAACACAGTTAACCCCTTGATCGCCCCCCTAGTGTTAACCCCTTCCCTGCCAGTGACATTTTTACAGTAATCAGTGCATTTTTATAGCTCTGATCGCTGTATAAATGCCAACGGTCCCAAAAATGTGTCAAAATTGTCCGATTTGTCTGCCATAATGTCGCAGTCATGATAAAAATCGCAGATCGCCGCCATCACTAGTAAAAAAAAAACCAAAATGCTATAAATCTATCCCCTATTTTGTAGACACTATAACTTTTGCACAAACCAATCAATATACGCTTATTGAGATTTTTTTTACCAAAAATATGTAGAAGAATACATATCGGCCTAAACTGAGAAAAAAAATTCCTTTTTTTTTTTTTAAGAAAAGGGGATATTTATTACAGCAAAAAGTACAAAATTGTGTTTTTTTTCAAAATCGTTGCTCTTTTTTTGTTTATAGCGCAAAAAATAAAAAACGCAGAGGTGATCAAATACCACCAAAAGAAAGCTCTATTTGTGGGGAAAAAGTATGTCAATTTTGTTTGGGTACAACGTTGCACGACCGCGCAATTGTCAGTTAAATCGACGCAGTGCCGAATCGCAAAAAAATGGCCCGGTCATTCAGCAGCCAAATCTTCCGGGGCTGAAGCGGTTAAAATATACTTTAAAGTACAGAACCCAGTACAGTAAAATGTTGATCAGCAAAGACAAAGCTTAAGGATTAATGAGTTGTGTCAATGACCACCTCCCAGCATCTTTGCAGCAATATGGAAGATTAATGGTGCTGATATTCCAAACTATGTTTTACCTTCTGCCCGTCTCGTGTAAATCACTTACACTGGACCCCAAGGAACCTTGTACAATAAGCTTGTAAATAACATTTTAGGACCTCAACCTATGGGCTTAAAATATAATTTCTCTTCTCCTGATATTGCTAGAAGTGTTACACGAATATATTAACCACTTCAGCTCCGGAAGGTTTTACCCCCCCTTCACGGCCTGGCCATTTTTTGCGATACGGCACTTCGTTAATTTAACTGACCATTGCACGGTCATGCGACGTTGTACCCAAAAAATGTTCTTTTTTTTCTCACGAATAGAGCTTTCTTTTGGTGGTATTTGATCACCTCTTTAGTTTTTATTTTTTGCGCTGTAAACAAAAAACAAAAAAAAGCAAAAAAAATGTTTTACTTTTTGTTATAAAACATATCCAATAAAAAAATGTAAAAAAATCAAATTTCTTTATCAATTTAGGCCAATATCTTTTCTGCTATATGTTTTTGGTAAAAAAACAAAAAAAACAAAAAGCGTATATTGATTGGTTTGCGCAAAAGTTATAGCATCTACAAACTATTTGGGGACTAATATTTTTTACTAGTAATAGCGGCAATCAGCGATGACTGCGACATTGCGGCAGACAGATCTGACACTAAGTGACACTTTTTGGGGACCAGTGACACCAATACAGTGATCAGTGTTAAAAAAAATGCGCTGTCACTGTACTAATGACACTGGCAGGAAAGGGGTTGACATCAGGGGCGATCAAAGGGATAAATGTGTCCCTAGAGGGTGCTTTATAACTTTGGAGGATGTGCTTTGACTAGGGGAAGAAAGAGATCCGTGTTTCTGCTTAGCAGAAACACAAGATCTCCATTTTCCCCTCTGGCAGAACGGCAACCTGCCTTGTTTACATAGGCAGACCGCCAATCTGCCTCTCTCTGAACGATCGCTGGGTTCCCATTGATCATCGGGTCCAATCACAGCGGGAGCAGGTCTCCGGCGGTCTCCGGCGGCGCGCGCGAGCCCCAGACCAGGAAGAAAAGATTAGGTACATGATTTTTGCGCTTAAGGGCCTGCCACAGTATACACCCTGTTCCAAATTATTATGCAAATTCTATTTCAGTGTCACAAAGATTAAATATTTTGTTTTTCAGTTTAACTCATGGATGCCATTGTGTCTCAGGACTCTTTTGATCACTGAAAACAATCTCGGACACCTGTGATAATTAGATTGCCAGGTGAGCCCAATTTAAGGAAAAACTACTAAAGGAGGGTGTTCCACATTATTAAGCAGAGCACCATTGTCAAGCAATATGGGGAAGAAAAAAGATCTCTCTGCTGGCTGATTCAGAGCACAGACGGGTTTCGTGCAGATAAAGGCACATTGAGGAAGATTTCTGCCAGATACAGGGGCGGACTGACAATTTGGGCACTCGGGCACTGCCGAGGGCCCCATGCCACTAAGGGGCCCCATCAGGGTTGCCAGCCTCAATAAAACCAGGGACAATATGTAAAAATCTATGTTTTTTTAAGAATCCCAAGATTATAGCTGCCCCGCCTCTCCAGTACCTTTTCAGTGTGTGTGTATGTGCATTCTGTGTGTGTATACTGTATGTGTGTGTGTATTCTGTGTGGCCCCATAATCTATTGCCTGGGGCCACATAATCTATTGCCCGGGGGCCCCATAATCTTCTCCTATTGCCCGGGGGCCCCATAATCTCCTATTGCCCGGGGGCCCCATGAGTTGTCAGTCCACCCCTGGCCAGATCCATGCATCGGATCAAGAGAGCAGCTGCTAAAACACCATTACATAGCAGCAAACAGATATTTGAAGCTGCTGGTGCCTCTGGAGTCCCACGGACATCAAGGCGTAGAGTCCTCCAGAGTCTTGCAACTGTGCATAAACCTTCCATTCAGCCACCACTAACCAATGCTCACAAGCAGAAATGGCTGCATTGAGCAGAAAGATACATGAAGACTAATTTCCAAACAGTCCTGTTCACTCACAAATGCCGTGCAACCTTGGATAGTCCAGATGGATGGAGTAGTGGATGGTTGGTGGACGGCCACCCTGTTCCAACAAGGCTGCGACATCAGCAAGGCGGCGGTGGGGTCATGTTTTGGGCGGGAATCATGGGAAGAGAGCTGATCGGCCCCTTTAGGGTCCCAGAAGGTGTAAAGATGACCCTCTGCAAAGTATGTGGAGTTCCTGACTGACCACTTCCTTCCCTGGTACAGAAGGAAGAACTTTGCTTTCCGTAATAACATCATCTTCGTGTATGACAATGCACCATCTCATGCTGCAAAGAATGCCTCTGCATCAATGGCTGCTATGGGGATAAAAGGAGAGAAAGTCATGGTGTGGCCTCCATCTTCCCCTGACCTCAATCCTATTGAGAACCTTTGGAGCATCCTCAAGCAAAAGATCTACGAGGGTGGGAGGTAGTTTACATCCAAACAGCAACTCTGGGAGGCTATTCTGACATCTTGCAAACAAATTCAAGCAGAAACTGTCCAAAAACTCCCAAGTTCAATGGATGCAAGACTTGTGAAGCTGCTATCAAATAAGGGGTCCTATGTTAAAAATGTAACGTGACCTGTTAAAATGTTTAAAAAGTTAAAATGTTGTTCAAAGTTTGAAACGGCCTATTTCTTCTCAATACAGCGGTGCCTTCCGCCATAGAATGTATTGAGAAGAAATAGGCCGGGCACTAAAGCTCAGGATAAACCGGAGCATTGAAGGGTACATCGTACTTGGAGCGGAAGCCCCCAGGGACAACTTCATTGGAATCCTAGACGCCACCGAGTGCCGGATACTATATGCCGTTTACCCCTGCAGGGGTGTAGGGAGCTGGTGAGTGGGGATCCTTGAGGGGGAGCACCGCAGTCACTGGATATCAACTGTTGCTGTCACTAAAGTCACTTCACATAGGACCTTTGGATTTGGTGGAACTTTATGGATTTTTTTTCAAGCTGGGACTTTCACAACTAATTTTCCATTTTCACGCTTAATTTGGATTTAGATCTATCACAATTTTTTCACATTTTTTTCCTTATTGTATTTTTTCAAAGCTGATGAACTGAGTTAAGATTATTTTCACCTGCTTAATTGTCTATTGCGGAGATAATGTGGTAACAAGTATATCAGATGTTATGCTAATACTTGCATATTGATCAATGGTCAATGATCAGTTATTACACTAGTTGGAAGGAAGATTTGAATTACCGTATATTTATTTAGTCCCCTCCACGCATTAGGGGGGATGTTTACTGAAGTATTTATATATCCTGGATTAACTGTCACTGATGTGGATGTATTTACACCTTTGTATACAATAAGGATTTATTTGTCTGCACACACTAGCACACATTCACTTTATAATTTTATTTTGAGTTGAGTGCTTTTTGCTCATCCAGACGATAGTATATATCTAAATACGTATCCAACACAGGTAGCGCCACTTGCCCCTATCTATATACTCCTTTTAACTTAACTCACCTTTTTGGGGGTGCGTAAGGGGAGGCTGCAAGCCTCGGTCCGTGAGCGCGGAAACCTTTTTTCTACACTAGAAGTCCCCCATAGGGTTACTATGGGGCTTCCGTTGTCGGGCAGGTCCCACCTCCATGGCGAAGCTGCGGCTGACAGCTCAGTGTGGGATCGGGTCGGATCGGCTGCAGAATAGGTATGCAGGGATGTTAATTTTAGGATGGACTTCTACTTTAAATACCACCAAAAGAAAGCTCTCTTTGTGTGAAAGAAAATGATAAAAATTAATTTGGGCACAGTGTTGCATGACCCTGTAAGGGTCGGTTCACACTGGGGCGACTTGGGATCCGACTTGTACGCCCTCAAGTCGCCCCAAGTCGCCCCAGAAATAGATTCACATTGAAGTGAATGGGAGCGTCTTAATAGACACTACTGAAGTCGCTCCGACTTCAGAGCGTACTCCCTGTACTACTTTGATCCGACTTGGTAGGCGACCTGTACCATAGAAATCAATGAAAGTCGCCTCCAAGTCGGATCTCTCTGTAAAGTCAAGCGACTTTGCAGGGAAAACCCCTCCCTTCCCCCCTCCCTCCCAGAGAGCTGATTGCCCTGTGATTGGCCACAGGCGAAGTCGCCTGTCATGGAGGCGACTTCAAGTCGCCTTGCAATTTGCTAAAGTCGCGCTGAAGTCGCGTCGAAGCCACGTTGAAGTCGCCGTGCAAAGTCGCGCTGAAGTCGTGTTGCCCCAGTGTGAACCGAGCCTTATTGTCATTCAAAGTGTGACAGCACTGAAAGCTGAAAATTGGCCTGGACAGCAAGGTGTATAAGTGCCCACTAGGCAAGTAGTTAAAGAAGGAACTGCAGTCTGCTCACATAATTTGTAATAAAAACATCTTTGCCATTCAGAAGCTTCCCTCCAACCACTTTGCATATTATTTTATATATACTGTGATTCTGTACTTGCCAAATATGCTGCAGAAATCTCCCTCCACTGAGTCTGGCTGCAGCCATTTTAACTGTGGGCATCTGAAGCTGCTGCCTGTTCACTTCCTGGATTTACACAGAGGCACACCTCCAGCTCTCATTGGCCCTCCTATGACTCCCCCTCCCTTCCTGGCAAACTCTCACAAGAGTGAGAGAGAGAGCTGCACATGATGTTATAAGCCTAGGCTAATGACCAGACAAGAAACAGGAAGTGGGCTGTATAAGGGATTTACTGGCAAAAAAAAAAATGTTTTACTATCCAGGTAAAACAACAAGAGCGGAAGATTTAATAGATGGAAAGATGAAAAAATGACTGAAGTGTCGCTTTAATTTTGCAGTCGTGTAATTTGAGAAACTACACTATACCTTAACTGAGCCAGTTCACACCACATGCAGTCCAGTGTGTTTTTTTCTGCATCAAAAACGCATGGAAAGTAAGTTATATGATTTCCAATTGCATAGTTCACACCAGTGCTTGCATTTCCGGTGTGTTCCAGTTCCAGAAAAAAAAAAAGTAGAACATGCTGCATTTTTTCTGCACTGGACTGTACTGGAATGCTGTAAAAAGCATCAAAAACACACTGGAACGCACTTAAATGCACCAAAAATGCACTGTAACACATACGTCCTTTTAAGACCCCTTTCACACTGTCAGCGCGGGGGCATTGGCGGTAAAGCGCTGCTAGTTTTAGCGACGCTTTACCGTAGTTGTTGCGGTGCTTTTCAAGTGCTAGCGTGGCACTTTTAATGCCCGCTAGCGGACAAATAAAGGGTTAAAAGCGCCCGCAAGGCACTTCGGCGGCGCTGCCCATTGATTTCAATCGTCAGTTTTACAGGCGCCTGAAAAGCACCTCAGCGTGAAAGGGGTCTAAGAAGAAAATAGGGGGAAAAAATGCACTGGACTGCTTCAAAAACACACCAAAAACGCATCAAAAATGCACCAAAAATGTGCATTCAGAAAAGCATCTGAAACGCATCCGGACTGCGTTTCTATGGTGTGAAATGGCCCTGAAGGTCCGCTTTAAGCTCTGTTCACACCCAGCGGTTTTTGGGCGTTTTTCTGCTGTATGCCTCAGCTCCAAAAACGCGCCCAACAAGGCAAATCCCATTCAATTTAAAGGCTCCTGTTCACATCTGAGCATTCGTCATCTGAAGCAAAACGCCTGAAGCTCAAAATTACAGGAGTTTCTTTTTTGGCAGATTACAGGCGTTTTCTGCTTTTTCCATTGGTGACCTTTTGACCTGTACAAAATCGTGGCAAAAATCGCGCAACTTTTTACCTGAAAACAAAATGCCAAGGTGTTAACAGAGCCTTATGCCGCCTACACACGATCGGATTTTCCGACAACAAAACACTGGATTTTTTTTCCGACGAATGTTGGCTCCAACCTGTCTTGCATACACACGGTCACACAAATGTTGTCGGAAATTCCGAACATCAAGAACGCGGTGACGTACAACACATACGACAAGCCGAGAAAAATGAAGTTCAATATCCAGTGCGGCTCTTCTGCTTGATTCCGAGCATGCGTGGACTTTTGTGCGTCGGAATTGTGTACACACGATCAACAAGTCTTGTTATCGGAAAATTTGAGAACCAGCTCTCAAAAATTTGTTGTCGGAAAATCCTATCGTGTGTACGGGGCATTAACCACTTAAAGACCAGGCCTCTTTTACAGACTCGGTGTTTACAAGTTAAAAACAAGTTTTTTTGCTAGAAAATTACTTAGAACCCCCATACATTATACATTTTTTTTTCTAACACCCTAGAGAATAAAATGGCGGTCGTTGCAATACTTTCTGTCACACCGTATTTGCGCAGCGGTCTTACAAGCGCAATTTTTTTGGGAAAATACACTTTTTTGAATAAAAAAATAAGACAGCAGTAAAGTTAGCCCAATTTTTTTTTATATTGTGAAAGATAATGTTATGCCGAGTAAATTGATACCCAACATGTCACGCTTCAAAATTGCGCCCGCTCGTGGAATGGCGTCAAACTTTTACCCTTAAAAATCTCCATAGGCGACGTTTAAAAAATTCTACAGGTTGCATGTTTTGAGTTACAGAGGAGGTCTAGGACTAGAATTATTGCTCTCGCTCTAACGATGGCGGCGATACCTCACATGTGTGGTTTGACCACCGTATTCATATGCGGGCGCTACTCACGTATGTGTTCGCTTCTGCGCGCGAGCTCGTCCGGGCGGGACGCTTTAAAAAAAATGTTTTTTCTTTATTATTTTACTTGATTTTATTGATTTTTTCACTGTTTTTAAAAAAAAAAAAAAATAGGTCACTTTTATTCCTATTACAAGGAATGTAAACATCCCTTGTAATAGAAAAAATGCATGACAGGACCTCTTAAATGTGAGATCTGGGGTCAAAAAGACCTCAGATCTCTTATTCGGACTTAAACGCAATAAATAATAAAATAATAAATAATAATGAAATAAAATAAAATAATAATAAAATAATAAAAAAAAAAAAAAAAATTTGTCAATTGAAAAAATGACAACAGAAAAATGTGCCTTTAAGACATATGGGCGGAAGTGGCATTTTGACATCGTTTCCGCCCTGCTATAGTATGGAGACGGGTGGGGGCCATCTTCCCCTCACTCGTCTCTATACCCAACCACGGACAGGTCCCGATCGCCTCCGCCACTGCCGACGGCTCCGGTAAGCGGCGGAGGGCGCGGGAGAGTGGCGGGAGGCACCTTTCCCGCCGCCGATAACGGTGATCTCACGGCGAATCCGCCGCAGAGACCACCATTATCGTACACAGAACCTCCGGCTCTAAAGATGGATACCTCGGTTGTGGCAGCAGCTGCTGCCGTTACGGAGATATCCATCTTCAAACTGCCGACGTATATGTACAGGAGCCGGTCGGTAAGTGGGTGAAGAAAAAAGAGGGAGGAAAAACAAAAAGCACTGGAACGCATTAAAAACACACCAAAAACGCATAAAAAAGTGCATGCAGAAGAGCATCCAGAACACATCTGGACTGCGTTTCTATGGTGTGAACTGGCCCCAAGACTATAGGAAAGAAAAAAAAATGGCAGCTTTATGTAGCTTTCATCTTTTCATAAATGGAAAATAATAAACCACGAGCCGCATATTTTTTAAGCCTATGCAGCAAAACGGACAACGTTGCTGAAAGGAGAAAACATTTAGTTCTTTTATAAACTGTATTTTGTGCGCTACACAACAAACATGACACAACTATGTGCTTCTCATTTCACAGTTCATTCGGATTCTATGTCGGAGACTGTGTTGCGCTTTTATAAGCAAACGCCGATAGAACAAAAAAGGACTAGAAAATCTTAAAGCGTAGGCATAATCCTAATGTAAGCTTTCTGTCTCTTATCAAACGCTGTAAATAGCACAATAGTAAACTAATTTCCTGCTCTATAAATAAACTGGAAAGGGGTAAAGAGTCTTGAACACAACAACTTGGAAAGATCCAGTGGAAACATACAATGAAAGACAAACATAAACATAGGACAGTGCTGCAGTATAAACAAATCCCCACCACCGCAGGATAAAATAAATGCACAATGTAGAGGGAGAGCGCTATTTATAGATCCAGCTTCTGCATATGGACGAACCCGGCAATTCACACGCAGTTTGCATTCACTTACAGTGCCTTGCAAAACTACTCACCCACCTTGGATTTTTACCTATTTTGTTACATTACAGCCTTTAGTTCAATGTTTTTTTAATCTGAATTATATGTGATGGAACAGAACACAATAGTCTAAGTTGGTGAAGTAAAATTAGAAAAATATATACATAAAACTGTTTTTCAAATTGGGGAAGATGAATATAAAATAGCAGCCTTCGCAGATGATGTTTTGTTGTTTGTCACCCGCCCAAGGATCACCCTCCCTAATTTACTAGCGACCCTCAGAAACTATGGTCAACTATCAAACTTCCGGGTAAACGCGACCAAGTCGGAAATAATGGAAGTGGTAGAAGATAAAGGAGGAGACAAGGCCTACCAAAAGAGCTTACCTTTCCAATGGGGGGTAAGGGAATTGAATTATTTGGGAGTAAAAATAACATTAACAAGAGAAACAATGTTTCAAGCCAACTACATGACCCTCCTCAACGAAATCGGAGTAGAGCTAAATAGATTTCCGCGGAATCGACTGTCATGGGGTGGCAGAATAAACTTACTCAAAATGTCAATCCTTCCCAAAATCACATATAAATTTCAAATGCTTCCACTGGCTGTCACACAGAGCTATCTGAATAAAATACACTCACTGTTTCTAAAATTTATTTGGAGGGGGAAGAAGCCACGAGTAAAGTACGCACAATTAGTAAATGGCAAAAAGAGAGGGGGTTGGGGAGCACCAGACATCAAAAAATACTACACAGCCGTGATATTGTCACGTATCCCAGAATGGGTTAATAATAACACAGATAAACAATGGGTGAAAATAGAGAACACAAGGAGTGGAGTAGATTTGGGAAAAAATGTTTGGATACCACCACAATTTAGAAAATTAAATATAAAAATATTTGATATCACGAAACATGTCTTAAACACTTGGGATAAGATATACATTAGAGAGAAGTGGAAATATAACTCGCCGTTAGTCCCTCTTAGGGGCACGGATTATTTCCCGCCGGGGAGGGAAGAGGTGGCTGGAAGATGGATCCTGAATGATGATGTCCAGCTTAAGGACATCACCAGCCAGGGAACACTATGTACCTACCAGGAACTCAAGGCAAGAGACACCTGTTTTGCCATGGACAGATGGAAATATAGGCAGCTCAAACATTTCGTAGAGTCCCTCCCGCAACCAATAAGATCAATAGAAGACCTCTATCCACTTGAGAAAGTACTCATAAAGAAAAGTAGGAGGGGAGGAATGGCAAGGATCTATAAAACCCTGATAGAAATGGGAGAGACTGAGCGACCAGGATTTCTTGGGAAATGGGAGGAGGAGATAGGAAACAAGATTAACCACTTGAGCCCCGGACCATTATGCTGCCTAAGGACCAGAGGTCTTTTTCCAATTTGGCACTGCGTCGCTTTAACTGCTAATTGCGCAGTCATGCAATGCTGTACCCAAACGAAATTTGCGTCCTTTTCTTCCCACAAATAGAGCTTTCTTTTGATGGTATTTGATCACCTCTGCGGTTTTTATTTTTTGCGCTATAAATGGAAAAAGACCGAAAATTTTGAAAAAAAATGATATTTTCTACTTTTTGTTATAAAAAAAATCCAATAAACTCAATTTTAGTCATACATTTAGGCCAAAATGTATTCGGCCACATGTTTTTGGTAAAAAAAATGTCAATAAGCGTATATTTATTGGTTTGCGCAAAAGTTATAGCGTCTACAAACTAGGGTACATTTTCTGTAATTTACACAGCTTTTAGTTTATGACTGCCTATGTCATTTCTTGAGGTGCTAAAATGGCAGGGCAGTACAAACCCCCCCCAAATGACTCCATTGTGGAAAGTAGACACCCCAAGGAAATTGCTGAGAGGCATGTTGAACCCATTGAATATTTATTTTTTTTGTCCCAAGTGATTGAATAATGACAAAAAAAAAAAAAAAAAAAATATTTACAAAAAGTTGTCACTAAATGATATATTGCTCACACAGGCCATACATTCTGCTGCTTCTCCTGAATATGGGGATACCACATGTGTGGGACTTTTTGGGAGCCTAGCCGCGTACGGGGCCCCGAAATCCAATCACCGCCTTCAGGATTTCTAAGGGCGTAAATTTATGATTTCACTCTTTACTGCCTATCACAGTTTCGGAGGCCATGGAATGCCCAGGTGGCACAAAACCCCCCCAAATGACCCCATTTTGGAAAGTAGACACCCCAAGCTATTTCCAGAGAGGCATATTGAGTCCATGGAATATTTTATATTTTGACACAAGTTGCGGGAAAGTGACACATTTTTTTTTTTTTTGCACAAAGTTGTCACTAAATGATATATTGCTCACACAGGCCATGGGCATATGTGGAATTGCACCCCAAAATACATTTAGCTACTTCTCCTGAGTACGGGGATACCACATGTGTGGGGCTTTTTGGGAGCCTAGCCGTGTACGGGACCCCGAAAACCAATCACCGCCTTCAGGATTTCTAAGGGTGAAAATTTTTGATTTCACTCTTCACTGCCTATCACAGTTTCGGAGGCCATGGAATGCCCAGGTGGCACAAAACCCCCCCAAATGACCCCATTTTGGAAAGTAGACACCCCAAGCTATTTGCTGAGAGGCATGGTGAGTATTTTGCAGCTCTCATTTGTTTTTGAAAATGAAGAAAGACAAGAAAAAACTTTTTTTTTTTTCTTTTTTCAATTTTCAAAACTTTGTGACAAAAAGTGAGGTCTGCAAAATACTCACTATACCTCTCATCAAATAGCTTGGGGTGTCTACTTTCCAAAATGGGGTCATTTGGGGGGGGTTTGTGCCACCTGGGCATTCCATGGTCTCCGAAACTGTGATAAGCAGTCAAGAGAGAAATCAAAAATTCACGCCCTTAGAAAGCCTGAAGGCGGTGCTTGGTTTTCGGGGTTCCGTACGCGGCTAGGCTCCCAAAAAGTCTCACACATGTGGTATCCCCGTACTCAGGAGAAGCAGCAGAATGTATTTTGGGGTATAATTTCACATATTCCCATAGCATGTTTGAGCAATATATCATTTAGTGACAATTTTGTGCAAAAAAAAAAAAAAATTGTCTCTTTCCCGCAACTTGTGTCGCAATATAAAATATTCCATGGACTCGACATGCCTCTCAGCAAATAGCTTGGGGTGTCTACTTTCCAAAATGGGGTCATTTGGGGGGGTTTTGAACTGTCCTGGCATTTTATGCACAACATTTAGAAGCTTATGTCACACATCACCCACTCTTCTAACCACTTGAAGACAAAGCCCTTTCTGACACTTATTGTTTACATGAAAAAGTTTTTTTTTTTTTGCAAGAAAATTACTTTGAACCCCCAAACATTATATATTTTTTTAAAGCAAATGCCCTACAGATTAAAATGGTGGGTGTTTCATTTTTTTTTTTCACACAGTATTTGCGCAGCGATTTTTCAAACGCATTTTTTGGGGAAAAAACACACTTTTTTAAATTTTAATGCACTAAAACACACTATATTGCCCAAATGTTTGATGAAATAAAAAAGATGATCTTAGGCCGAGTACATGGATACCAAACATGACATGCTTTACAATTGCGCACAAACGTGCAGTGGCAACAAAATAAATACATTTTTAAAAGCCTTTAAAAGCCTTTACAGGTTACCACTTTAGATTTACAGAGGAGGTCTACTGCAAAAATTACTGCCCTCGATCTGACCTTCGCGGTGATACCTCACATGCATGGTGCAATTGCAGTTTACATTTGACGCCAGACCGCCGCTTGCGTTCGCCTTAGTGCGAGAGCAGGGGGCGACAGGGGTGCTTTTTTTTTTTTTTTCTTTATTATTTTTTTGCTTTTTTATCTTATTTTTAAACTGTTCCTTTCATTTTTATTTTTTTTTAATCGTTTTTATTGTTATCTCGGGGAATGTAAATATCCCCTATGATAGCAATAGGTAGTGACAGGTACTCTTTTTTGAAAAAATTGGGGTCTATTAGACCCTAGATCTCTCCTCTGCCCTCAAAGCATCTGACCACACCAAGATCGGTGTGATAAAATGCTTCCCCAATTTCCCAATGGCGCTATTTACATCCAGCGAAATCTAAGTCATAAAATGCTCGTAGCTTCCGGTTTCTTAGGCCATAGAGATGTTTGGAGCCACTCTGGTCTCTGATCAGCTCTATGGTCAGCTGGCTGAATCACCGACTGCATTCTCAGGTTCCCTGTTGAGACAGGAGAGCCAGAGAAAAACACGGAAGACGGTGGGGGGGGGGCATTCCCTCCCACGGCTTGTAAAAGCAGTCTAGAGGCTAATTAGCCGCTAGGATTGCTTTTACATGAAAGCCGACCGCTGGCTGAAAAGAATGATACCAAGATGATACCTAAACCTGCAGGCATCATTCTGGTATAACCACTCAAAGTTGTGAATGGCGTACCTGAAGACAAAAAAATGGTTAACAATAAAGCACAGTAAACGGTAAAGTATAAAAAATTGCATACCTGAAAAGCAAACATGATAAAGCATAATAACAATAAAACATTGCAGAATAGAATACAGTAAAAAAGAGCAGAACAATAGAGAGAATAGAGAGAGAGAGAACAATAAAACGACAACTATTTTTTTTTATTTTATATATATATATATATATATATATTTTTTTTTTTTACACTTTTTTTGTAACTAACTTTTATAACTGTAACCGGTTCCAGGTTCGGGTCTCTCAAAATGCGATGGCATCTTGGGAGACCCTGTGAAAGTGCGCCTAGTCTGTGCAATGCTGTACCCTACGCTAATACTCAACTAGTGAATGGTAGCGTTCAAAACATTCACCAATGCAAAGACCAGGATTGTCAGGACAGGAGGGACAATAATAGCGGGTGTCACGCCTATATCCGCGCTAGCTGCAGACACAATATCTTTTTTGGAGGCGTTCGCTGGGTAGGGGTACTCGGGAGGACATAAAGAAAATGCCTCTCATGCAGCCGACTACATTTGGTTGGGGATGTGAATGGGGGAAGTACGGGCGCTGCAGAAGCGGTGGGTTCCCAATTAGGATTGGCGAATGCAGTAGGAAGGGCACTATGGGCACGACGGGCCTGTGTTTGTCTTTCTGGTGGCAGCGGGACACTACTTGTGCTTGCCACCTCACCAGCTTGAACTGCACTTATGGGACTCGCCACGTCACCAAGTGTTACTGCAGTGCTGGTTTGACTACGACCGGGGTGTACTAGGCCGCTGGCGCTTGCCAGTTCACCAAAACGCTACCAAAAAATCTGTTAGCGATCGCAGGGATCATGCCTGACTCTGCGAACGCTGCAGTTATGCGTTTTAGTCTTTTGTAAGTGACAGTGATCGATCGATACTGCACTTGGGTGGGCTGGGCTGGGCCGGGCGGAGGGGCAAAACGCAGGTGCTAGCAGGTATCTGGGCTGATCCCACTAACACTGCGTTTGTGAGAACCCTAAACTGCTGGGGATGCTAGTATAGATCTGATCGGATCAGATATTGATCCGTTCAGATACTATACCACTAAGGGTGGTGTACGGTGCGTGCGTGGGTGTTAGCGGTACTGGCGCTAACCTGACGCTGCCTGGGGCTGGTGCTTGCCAGTTCACCAAAATACTACCAAAAAAACTGTTAGCGATCGCAGGGATCAGGCCTGACTCTGCGAACGCTGCAGTTATGCATTTAGTGTTTTGTAAGTGTCAGTGATCGATCGATACTGCACTTGGGTGGGCTGGGCCGGGCGGAGGGGCAAAACGCAGGTGCTAGCAGGTATCTGGGCTGATTCCGCTAACACTGCGTTTTTGGGAACCCTAAACTGCTGGGGACACTAGTATAGATCTGATCGGATCAGATATTGATCCGTTCAGATACTATACCACTAAGGGAGGCGTATGCTGCGTGCGTGGGTGTTAGCGGTACTGGCGCTAATCTGACGCTGCCTGGGGCGACGCATATCACCGCCGGGCGATCAGGGGGCTAAACCTTTATTCGGTAATAAACGGCGGGTGCCCTGACACTATAAAAAATAAACAAACTAACCAGCGTCACCCGTAACGGTTATACGGTGATCAGTGGTGAAAGGGTTAACTAGGGGGCAATGAAGGGGTTAAAACATTTATTCGGTAGTATATGGGGGTCCCTGACGCTATAAAACGCTGACGGCGAACCTAAATATTTATGTCCCTAACTAGCGTCACCAGCGACACTAATACAGCGATCAGAAAAATGATCGCTTAGTGACACTGGTGACAGGGGGTGATCAAGGGGTTAAAACTTTATTAGGGGGGGTTAGGGGGGTACCCTAGACCTAAAGGGGGGTAATACTCACTGTCCCAACACTAACTGTCACAAACTGACACCAATGCAGTAATCAGAAAAAAAACAAAAAACTGCTGGTGTCAGTTTGTGACAGGGGGGGGGGGGGGGTGATTGGGGGGGGGATCGGGGGGCGATCGGGGGGGGGATCGGGGTGTTTTGTGTGCCTGGCATGTTCTACTGTGTGTGTGTGTGTTGGTGCACTCACATTGATGTCTTCTCTCCTCGGGCCGGAACGGAAATTACCGACCCGAGGGGAGATGACATCATTTCCTTTGCTGCTGTTTAGCATACAGCAGCAAAGGAATGATTCGATTGGCCGGCGGCGATCGCGAGGGGGGGGCCACGAACGGATGGTCTCCCCCTCACCACCGATCGCCGGGGCACAAAGGACGACCGCCTCGGGCACCGGGGGGGGGTCCGATCGGACCCCCCACCCGCGGAAGGCAAATCACGTACACTGTACGTGATTTTGCCTGTCCGTGCCACTTTGCCGACGTACATCGGCGTGAGGCGGTCGTCAAGTGGTTAATGACAATGAGGCGAGGAGAATCCTGAGTAGAGCTAATGGCACATCAGTAAATTACAGGATTGCAGAAATGAACTTTAGAGTTTTGGCTAGAATGTATATCACCCCGGACTTAGCACATAAAATACAGGATGAGACGTCGCAGTTCTGCTGGAGAGGGTGCAGAGAAATAGGGACTGCTGCGCATATTTGGTGGGCGTGTCCAGAAATAAGAAAATTCTGGGAGGAGGTAAGGGAGATTATATACATGATAACCAACAAGAAAGTACCAGATGACCCCTGGGTGTGTCTGCATCACGGCAGCAATACACCTTCCAAAAAATACCGGAAAATCTTGCTGCCGCATCTCCTTAATGCAGCTATGAGTCTCATCCCTAGGCACTGGAGGAACAGTAGGAGACCATCAATGCGGGAGTGGTTCGACAAAATAGACGAAATCTATTGCATGGAGTACTTAAGATATAGTGAAGGATTGGAGATGGAGGAATATGAGGAGACATGGAGAGACTGGGTTAGGTTCAAGGCCTCAAACCAGGCAGCTGAAGTATGGGAGGACAAGGCAGAAAGTACACCCTAAATAAAATAGATAAATAAAGAAATAAAACATGCACCTCCACAGGCTCTGGAAAAACTAGAAACAGCAGAAATGGATTGACAACAGTCTGATGGTTGCGTTGGGTCTTTCTCTCTCAAACAGGGGGTAGTTTGGGGTGGGGGGTAGGGTGGGGGGGATATAGTAGTATTACAATAAAGAACCAGAAATGGCAGAGGGCAAACATTTTATAAGGCACTCATGGAATGTAAAACATATTCACATACAGAAAACGCCACAATGATGTATAAGTATTGAGGAACAAGCTTGACTGTAAAGCTGAAACAACATCCTCTCATGAATTAGTACTTGGCTGACGTGGCAAAAAAAAAGGAAAAAAAAAACAAAAAAACTGTTTTTCAGAAATAAAAAACTGATAATTGGCATGTGGGTATGCATTCACCCCCCCCCCCCCTTGTTATGAAGCCCATAAAAAGCTCTGGTGCAACCAATTATCTTCAGAAGTCACATAATTAGCGAAATGATGTCCACCTGTGTGCAATCTAAGTGTCACATGATCTGTCATTACATAGACACACCTTTTTGAAAGGCCCCAGAGGCTGCAGCACCTAAGCAAGAGGCACCACTAACCAAACACTGCCATGAAGACCAAGGAACTCTCCAAACAAGTAAAGGACAATGTTGTTGAGAAGTACAAGTCAGGGTTAGGTTATAAAAAAATATCCAAATCTTTGATGATCCCTAGGAGCACCATTAAATTTATTATAACCAAATGGAAAGAACATGGCACAAGAGCAAACCTGCCAAGAGACGGCCGCACACCAAAACTCACGGACCGGGCAAGGAGGTCATTATTCAGAGAGGCAGAACAGAGACCTAAGGTAACCCTAGAGGAGCTGCAGAGTTCCACAGCAGAGACTGGAGTATCTGTACATAGGACGACAATAAGCCGTACGCTCCATAGAGTTTATGCAGAGTGGCCAGAAGAAAGACATTACTTTCAGAAAAAAACAAAATGGCACGTTTTGAGTTTGCGAAAAGGCATGTGGGAGACTCTCAAAATGGAAGAAGGTGCTCTGGTCTGATGAGACTAAAATTAAACATTTTGGCTATCAAAGAAAACGCTATGTCTGGCCCAAACCCAACACATCCCATCAGCCAAAGAACATCATCCCCACCGTGAAACATGGTGGTGGCAGCATCATGCTGTGGGGATGTTTTTCAGCAGTCGGGACTGGGAAACTGGTCAGAGTTGAGGGGAAGATGGATGGTGCTAAATACAGGGATATTCTTGAGCAAAACCTGTACTACTCTGTGTGTGATTTGAGGCTAGGATGGAGGTTCACCTTCCAGCAGGACAATGACCCCAAACACACTGCTTGGGGTCATTGCTTACTTGAGCGTATATCTATGGTCGTGGAATGTTTTATTTATGGGTAATTTAAGTGATTGTACTTCATTGATTGTATGATTGTATGTACAAGAATTATTAGCTGCTAACCAATGTGAACCAGCACCGGGCTGTGAAATACGAGTCCCCTCTTTTACAATTAACAGGCCCCCATCCGGCTTCTCTTTCTCTCTTTTTCTGTGTATTATAACTATTATGGCCCATACAATGATTTACGCTCAAATGGTTAAGCGAAGGTATTGCACTCCTATTTTAGTGTGCACAAGTGTCTTTTAGCTGCAAGCAATTTGAATTTGCATCGCGGCTGCACAATACTATTTTCCCCTTTTTGCAATCACCACGCCTCTAATCCGCCCCCTTTGACTATAAGTTACATGTAACCTAGTGACCAAGGTACGCTTCATGAAGATGTTATTACGAAACGTACGTCGGGGCGGTACCTGGTCACGTCATCTCACGTCTCACGTGGAACGCACGCCGACCACGGAGGTGGATAGACGGCATTCATGCACAGCCCCATTACAGACGAGCTAGCTGCCCCAGTGCCGGGTAGGCACCAGCAAATGTAAGCGGCCTTTTGGCTCTGTTTTATGCTTTTACTTTTTTAATAAACTGAATTACGCTATGGACATCTCCATTGTCTTTTATATATCCCATGTCTAACTACCCGGGGAGGAAGCTTTCCTATTCATCTCCAGTCTATCCATGTGAGCAGGCACTATCCTGCACAATAAAAGAAGTCACTTAGGTCTGGTAAGCAGATTTTCTATCCAGCACTGTTGGGTGCCGCTTTCTTGGTGAAGGATATCTCACTATATGCCTAGAAGATTAACCACACAGAAGATCACTGTCTATACTAGAATTGTGTTCTTTTTTCCTTATTTGGGACTTTATTTTTAACGATTTTAATGTTTTCGTGATTGATCATTTGTATGTATATTTACATTTATCTGATCATTATTTTTGATTCATACTACATAGGTTTATATGTACGATTATTGCTCAACAATTCACATCACTTAATTTTGCAGCATTTTGGTTAATATTAGTTATTGCATTAGCGCCCTCTATTTACCATACATATGCACCATTGGCCCACAGAAATACTCTCCACATAATGCCCAAGAATTTCCTTAGATCTTTTACAATCCTAGCAACTTCTCTTGGATCAACAGGTTTTCTTTGCACTTATTAAACAAATATAAAAAAAAGCTTTCAATAGTACAACTAAAAGACTAAAGGGCAGCAAAATAAAAATGATTATTGAAGTTCATCCTAAAACTAAAATCTGTATACTGTAATCTACAGGCATCCACAATGTAACACTAACCTATCTAGACCTGTAATGAAGAAATCGCCATACATACCCTTTTGGAAGCCGCTTCCGTCTTCAGCGGTCTCCAGCGGTCTCCAGCGGTCTTCAGCGGTCGCATGATGTGTGCAAGAGACAGCCGGCAATGGTTGTAAAATGCCAGGGAAGTGACGTCACCCATAGACTTACTATGGGGCTTCCGTTGTCGGTTGCCTCTCCTGCACCCGTCTCCACAGCAAAGCCGCAGATGACAGCTCAGCATGGCACCAGACCAGAGCGGCTTCAGAAAAGGTATGTATGGCGATTTTTTTTTTCTTTACAGGGCTAGATAGGTTAGTCTAAAGCTTTACACACACGGTCAGATTATTGGACAAATTTTCGTCAGTTTTTTCTTTGATGCTAGTCTCAAATCGACAGTGAAGAGGGTATCAGAAAATTTTCTGACGACAGAATTCAACGTCAGAAGTGACGTAACGTGTTGAATTCTTTTGTATGTGTTCTTTCATTTCTGAGCATGCCTAGTTTTGCTCTTCAGATTTTTTTTTTTTTTTGGCAGAAAACCGTACTAATGAAAAGAAAATCGGACGTTGTGGTCACATCAGACAAAAATTTTCAAGCCTGCACATCCAGTTTTTGTCTGCCAAAAATTTGTAATCGGCTGTCAAAAGCAGCATACTAACGATCAGAAAATCATCAGATCGTTCAGCGAAATAAATTTATCTTCAGATTTTCTGACCGTGTGTACGGCCCTTTAGAGAGGAAGTAAACCCTCTGAAAAAAGAAAAAAAAATACACCCTGCAAGACAAAGGCATAATGAGCTAGTATGCATAGCATACTAGCTCATTATGAATTACTTACCTCAGATCGAAGCCCCCGCAGCGGTCCTCGTTCCCCTCCTCCGTCGCCGCCATGTCTCCCGGAGTGACTTCCGTGTTTACAGACTCCGGCTGTGTGACTGGCCAGAGCCGCGATGACGTCACTCCCGCGCAAGCTCGCGGGAGCCGCCAGTGACGGCACGATTGCCCTCGGAAAAGGCACGCTCAGTGCACCTGCGCCGTTGTCTACGGCGCGCATGCGCCGTAGACATCGGTACAGTCTTTTTTGCAAATATCTCCTAAACCATGTGGCTTAAGGAGATATTGCAAACACCTACTGGTAAGCCTTAATCTAGGCTTACCTGTAGGTGAAAGTTGTCCCTGAGGGTTTACAACCACTTTAAGCCTCGTACACACGGTACGATTGTTGGTAGGGGATTGTCTGTTGACAGACTGTTTTCCCAAAATCTTACCGTTAGTACGCTCCTTTTGACAATTGTCGTCTAACTTTCGGCCAACAAATGTTGGATGACAGGCTAGTATATTTTCTGCAGACAACGGTTTGACGTCAGATTTTCGTATGATCAATACACAAATCCGTCACACAAAAGTCGAAAGTACAAACACGCATGCTCGGAATCAATGCTCACCAAACACGAAATTAGCAGAAGGGGCCCAAAGAGTAGCGCTCAAGAGCTGAAATTCCTCGTAGTACGCCACTATGTTTGTGTTTGTGGCACGAAAATTGTGTACCGTTAGTATGCAAGACAAGATCCTGGCACACACCCTTTTGACAAAAATTAGACGCTCGGTTGGCCAACAATCGTACCATGTGTACAAGGCTTTTGACTGTGATTTACAGATTTTAGTGTTAGGGTGGACTTCTATTTAAAGTTGTAATCGGGTTTTGTGGCACCGAGTGCTCTAAGGTTTTTTCAGGCATCTCTGGTTGTCTGTGTTTCATCGCTTTTAGAAGAATACTACTTTAAAGTTTACAATAGGCAGCCACGTGGACAAGAAAATATGTGTATGCTTAAATAATCTAATGCCGCGTACACACGAGCGGACATTACGGTGGACTTTGCCCGGCGGACTGGATTTCGTCGGACAATTCGATGTGTGTGGGCTCCAGCGGACTTTGTTTTCTCAAAAGTTCGACGGAATTAGATTTGAAACTTGTTTTAAATTTATCCGTTGAAATCGAGTCCGGTCGAAAAGTCCGCCGTCTGTATGCTAGTTCGACGGACAAAAAGCCACGCTAGGGCAGCTATTGGCTACTGGCTATGAACTTCCTTGTTTTAGTCCGGTCGTACGTCATCACGTACGAATTCGACGGACTTTGGTGGATTGTGTGTAGGCAAGTCCGTTCATTCACAAAGTCCGTCGGAAAGTACGTCGAAAAGTCCGCCGGGCAAAGTCCGCCGTAATGTCCGCTCGTGTGTACGCGGCATAAGGGCGCTCTAGTCTGTTTTCATAAAACGAATAAAAAAATGCAGCGATACCTTCAAAGTGCTAATTATAGTGTTGAGTGAACACAGCAAAAACTTTTAACCATATATAAAAAAGTCCAAATTACTTTGGCAGCGAATCAAAAACGAAAGTGCTGAGAATGGCTCATATACACATGAATGAGTAAATAACATAATATGCGTAATGAATATATGATAGTGTCCATAAGCTGTATCCAACAAAATAAACATCCATTTAATGAAATAACATCAAATTTCAATCCCAAGTGATAAAGTGCATGTGCAAAAAAAACTATTTTGAAATAATTGATGATGAGATGTGAAGATCAAGTGCTAGGTAGACATCCATTCTTAAAAGTTGTGATCACACTTGCTTCCACCTTCCAAAAATCCACCAGGAGTGTGCCCCAGCAGCTCATCTTAATCAAAGACGACAGCGGGTCTAACAGCGCTTTGGTATAAGAATCCTTTATGGCAGATCGACTTCCATTCTCCTCTCCTAAATCAAAGAGCGCAGGCGGTCCGACAGCACTTTGACGGCACTCTAATGAGAACCTTTGAGGACACAGACCGCTGACATCCTTCAATATGTAGTGGGTTGGGACGGATAGTGGGTGCAAAAATGGTGAAAGTCATTGGGCGCCAGACACTTCTTGGATGCAAAAGAGCTTTTATTTCAGCCATTAACAGTCATTTTTATATTTTGCAAGGGAAAGAGGGTTAGGGCCAGGACCCCCTTAAGTAGTTGCAATTTCAATAGGCAGACACCGAGACTTCAATAGGAAGACAGCCGTACAGGGAAAGGCATCCAGCAAGATGCCACTTCTGCATGTGCAGGTTTGCAGTCTCCCATGACAACAGTAATTAACAGTTCCTAATGCAAAGTTCAACAGTTCTCTCAGCTTCACTACAATGTCCACTTGTAGCTCTTCAGCCTCTTGAGCTCCTGGTCTTTCACTGGACTCTCTGATTCACTGACTCTGAATCTCGTGAGCTCCTCAAGGCTTTTGCGGTGGTATCTCCCTCAAGCGTCACCCACGCTTCCCTGCTGGGTCCCTAGCTTGGCACTCCAGATAACTTTCAAGCTTCACCCCTGCTAACTGGCTCAGTCCCTGGCTTGACACACAAGGCTGCTCTGCAAGCGTCACCTCCACTGGTTGAGTCCTTGACTTGATCACCGCCTGAAGTTTCCCAATTCTCCACCATGCCCATTCGGTGAGAATGTTGCTCCAGGACTTGCTTCAGTTACTCACTGTGGTCCCTGGTAAAGGTGGTTGGTCCCTTAGTGGGGACAGCTTCCCTTCTACCTCCGGCCATGACTGGTTCTCCGGCTGGCAGAACCATCACTTTTGGTTGGACTGCAAGCCACAGTATCAACCCTGCGCTGCCCTCTTACTTCTGGATAGGCCCTCACACAGCCTGGCAGCCAGATGCCCCCGGGATAGGCCCAATCTCTGGCCTAGCAGCCCGGGGCAAATGACACACGTCCACCCAGACGGCAGTCCGGGTGGCACAGACATAGATCACCTGACTCCACCTGAATATATAGGTTCTCCCAGCAGGCTAAGGGATTCAAGAAAACCCCTGCCCATTGGCTGAGATATCCCATATACCCATAACTTGACCTTGAAATGTCCTTCTCACACCTAATGCCACCAAGTGTCTGGCCACATAGTGGAGAAGAGAAAAATACAAGGCCAAACTTAGGGAGAAATCAATGGATCTCCAACAACTATCTACAGTAGCTACCCCTGACAAGGAATTTGGTGAGGAGCTCCCTGACTAAACAACAGGGCACTACATTGTATGTGGGACAGCAATCAAGGATAGTTATAGTTTAAGAATCTCCCACTGTGCTGTATTTATCCTCCTCCTCTCCCCCATTCAAGGACCATATAAATCAAATTAAATCTCCATGGTGCAGTAATTCCATAAAAAATATAATACAAGACAAGCAGCATCGATATATTCAAGACTTCCGGTCTCAGCCGTGGCCAGAAGTGACGTCACCCGAATCCTTCTGACGCGTTGCGTCACAGATCATGTGACTTTCTCCAGTCTGGTCATGTGATCGGCTGATCGGGTCCCAGTGTCGGCCTCAGGGGAGAGGAGTGACAATGGACAAAGAATGCCCCATAGTAAGTCTATGGGTGATGTCACTACCCAGGCTCTGCAACCGTTGCCACTTCTCTCTTCTCTTCCCTGAAGTCAGTGCTGGGAACCGATTATGTGACCGAACCAGAGCGTTCTAGGTTAATTAGTATAGGGCTTAGAATGGGGGCAGGAGCAGGTTTAAGCTTAAGTTTTAATTAAGTTTTGACCAGAATTCCACTTTAAAGCATGCATTCAAAAGCAAACCATTTTGTTAGTGAACTGAGCGTATATATACATTAGCCATTGTGATTTACCAGGATACAGTCTGGTTGTCTGCGTATGGTACGCTGGGGAAGTTTGGCCTCCTCCTCCTTCCCCAGCAGCCAGCCCATTCACAAAGTGCAGCGCGCTTCGTGCATGCACAGTAGGAAACCGGCTGTGAAGTCTAAGTGTAGATGGTGGCATCAACACCCGATAGCTGATTGAAAAATCAGGGTGAGGACACCGCTGGATTTATGGACAGGTAAGTCCCCTAATATTAAAAGTCAGCAGCTACAGTATTTGTAGCTGCTGACTTAATTTTTTTCTGAAGCAGCCTGGAGCTCCTCTTTAACCAGTTCAGGTCCACCCTATAGCAGTTTTACTGCTACAGTTTTACGTTCTGACAGGAGGGAAGGCATGGATCCTGTGTCTCTGCAAAGCAGTGACTAGGATCCATGTCTTCCCCTAATGAAAGCACCTTCCACAGTTTAGTAAAACACATGTTAGGCACACATTTAATCCTTTGATCGCCCCTGATGTTAATCCCTTCCCAGCCAGTGTCATTAGTACAGTGACAGTGCGTATTTTTTTAGCACTGATCACTGTATTCGTGTAACTGGTCCCCAAAAAGTGTCTAATCTTTTTGGCTCTATACACCACCACAATGGGTTTGAAATGAAATGAATAAGATGTGCTTTAACTGCAGACTTTCAGCTTTAATTTGAGGGTATTTACATCCAAATCAGGTGAAAGGTGTAGGAATTACAACAGTTTGTATATGTGCCTCCCACTTTTTAAGGGACCAAAAGTAATGGGACAGATTATCACCCATCAAACTTTCACTTTTTAATTTTTTTAATACTTGGTTGCAAATCCTTTGCAGTCAAGTACAGCCTGAAGTCTGGAACGCATAGACATCACCAGACGCTGGGTTTCATCCCTGGGGATGCTCTGCCAGGCCTCTACGGCAACTGTCTTCAGTTCCTGCTTTTTCTTGGGGCATTTTCCCTTCAGTTTTGTCTTCAGCAAGTGAAATGCATGCTCAATCAGATTCAGGTCAGGTGATTGACTTGGCCATTGCATAACATTCCACTTCTTTCCCTTAAAAAACTCTTTGGTTGCTTTCGCAGTATGCTTCGGGTCATTGTCCATCTGCACTGTGAAGTGCAGTCCAATGAGTTCTGAAGAATTTTACTAAATATGAGCAGATAATATTGCCCGAAACACTTCAGAATTCATCCTGCTGCTTTTGTCAGCAGTCACATCATCAATAAATACAAGAGAACCATGACACTACTACCACCATGCTTCACTGATGAGGTGGTATGCTTTGGATCATGAGCAGTTCCTTTCCTTCTCCATACTCTTCTCTTCCCATCACTCTGGTACAAGTTGATCTTGGTCTCATCTGTTCATAGGATGTTGTTCCAGAATTGTGAAGGCTTTTTTAGATGTTGTTTGGCAAACTCTAATCTGGCCTTCCTGTTTTTGAGGCTCGCCAATGGTTTACATCTTGTGGTGAACCCTCTGTATTCACTCTGGTGAAGTCTTCTCTTGATTGTTGACTTTAACACACATACACCTTCCTCCTGGAGAGTGTTCTTAATCTGGCCAACTATTGTGAAGGGTGATTTCTTCACCAGGGAAAGAATTCTTCGGTCATCCACCACAGTTGTTTTCCGTGGTCTTCTGGATCTTTTGGTGTTGCTGAGCTCACCGGTGCGTTCTTTCTTTTTAAGGATGTTGCAAACAGTTGATATGGCCACACCTAATGTTTTTGCTATCTCTCTGATGGGTTTGTTTTGTTTTTTCAGCCTAATGATGGCTTGCTTCACTGATAGTGACAGCTCTTTGGATCTCATATTGAGAGGTGACAGTAACTCATTCAAAATGCAAATAGCACACTTTAACTCTGGACCTTTTATCTGCTCCTTGTAAATGGGATAATGAGGCCATGGAACAGCTGAGCAGCCAATTGTCCCATTACTTTTGGTCCCTTAAAAAGTGAGAGGCACATATACAAACTGTTGTAATTCCTACACTGTTCACCTGATTTGGATGTAAATACCCTCAAATTAAAGCTGAAAGTCTGCAGTTAAAGCACATCTTGTTCGTTTCATTTCAAATCCATTGGTGTTGTATAAAGCCAAAAAGATTAGAATTGTGCCAATGTCCCAATATTTATGGACCTGACTGTATAAGTCGCTGATAACCGCCATTACTAGTAAATAAATAAATAAAAATATCCCATAGTTTGTAGGCGCTATAACTTTTGCGAAAACCAATCAATATAAGCTTATTGGGATCTTTTTACCAAAAAGATGTATACATATTGGCCTAAATATAATTTGTTTATAGCGCAAAAAATAAAAACCCACCTGATACCACCAAAAGACCAAAAAGAAAGCTCTATTTGTGGGGGGGGAAAAAAAGGACATAAATTGTATTTGGGTACAACGTCGCACGGCCATGCAATTGTCAGTTAAAATAACGCAGTGACGTATCGCAAAAAATGGCCTGGTCATGAAGGGGGGTAAATTTTCTGGAGGGCAAGTGGTTAACCAATATTTAAAGGCACAATGCCTATACTGTGGCAACTAAACTTTCTTATCAAAACCACACTTATCTAACTATCTTAGCACCTCCAGTATCTAGGAAGGTGCTACTCTGAGAAGAAATATCACAGTGGAGAAGGTCCTCAGCCTATTGCTCAGCGTTGATGGAGTATCCCACGGCTCCCCGTGCCCTATCCAATTTATTCAGCAATAAATCTTTAAAAAAGACAACTTCTAGGCTTTTCCCTGAGCCAGAAGTGTGACTGTGTGTGTGTGTGCCTGGCTACTATCACCCTAAACTAGGTAAAAGATCTGGGACAAAATACATTTTTTAAGTAACTATATTCGCGAATAAAAATTTCTTTTGTCCCAGATCTTTTTCCTAGTTTAGGGTGATAGTAGCCAGGCACACACACACAGTGTAGACCAGACCATATTAATAATGTATATTTTTGTTCAAGTTTGGGTGTTGTTATTTTATTATTATTATTATCAGGGCTTTTTTCTCATAGAATAGGTGCAGGTACTCCACCCTTTCAAGTAATTATTATTATTATTATACAGGAATTATATAGCGCCGACGGTTTACGCAGAGCTTTACAACATTAGGGCAGACAGTACGATTACAATACAATTCAATACAGGAGGAATCAGAGCAGGGCCGGTACAAGGCAGGGGCGGAAGGGGCGGATGCCCTGGGCGGGACAAATTACTAGAGGAAGGGGGGCGCAGGTGAAGTGGCTGGACTGTACACACAGAATACTGCACAGCCAGTCAGAGCTGCTATGATGTCTGTGCCATGCGCTAGTGCACAGCGAGGACGAGCCCTTCACTTCCCTGTCAGACAGAGCAATCTCCGCCCGACTGCCGTTGTTCTGACAAGAAAGTCCCCCCCCCCTATGGGATAGTGTTGGGCAGGGCCGGATTAACATAGGGGCTGGTGGAGCTGCAGCTCCAGGCCCCTCCCTCAATATAGGCCCATGGCAGTTTCTTATGAATATCTGTGTGCCTTCCTGAAGGAAGAGGAGGAGCCCTCTGTGCTCACATGGAGGAGACAAGAGTCAGTGCAGCCGAGTCCTGTCTCTGTCCATGCCTGACTCCTATCACAGGATCTGTTCATTCACACAGATCGTCCTCAGTGTCTGGGAGCTGTCTGGGGGAGGGGCGCTGATGTCCTAACCAGCAGGAGCCCGGGAGATAAGGTTAGTACATTTGTTAGGGAGGTGTTTTATTGCGCTAGTGGAAAGACTGCTGCTTCCCCCCATGTAATGTGCTCTTGTGCCCAGTGCCCAGCATGTCATGTGCATTGCAGTGCCCCATATAATGTGCTGTGCCCACCATGTGCTGTGCATTGCAGTGCCCCCATGTAATGTGCTGTGCCAACCATGTCATGTGCTGTGCATTGCAGTGCCCCCCATGTAATGTGCTGTACCCACCATGTCATGTGCCTTGCAGTGCCCCCATGTAATGTGCTGTGCCCACCACATCATGTGCTGTACATTGCAGTGCCCCCATGTAATGTGCTGTGCCAACTATGTCATGTGCTGTGCATTGCAGTGCCCCCCATGTAATGTGCTGTGCCAACTATGTCATGTGCTGTGCATTGCAGTGCCCCCATGTAATGTGCTGTGCCCCCCATGTAATGTGCTGTGCCCCCCATGTAATGTGCTGTGCCCCCCATGTAATGTGCTGTGCATTGCAGTGCCCCCATGTAATGTGCTGTGCCAACTATGTCATGTGCTGTGCATTGCAATGCCCCCCATGTAATGTGCTGTGCCAACTATGTCATGTGCTGTGCATTGCAGTGCCCCCCATGTAATGTGCTGTGCCAACTATGTCATGTGCTGTGCATTGCAGTGCCCCCCATGTAATGTGCTGTACCAACTATGTCATGTGCTGTGCATTGCAGTGCCCCCCATGTAATGTGCTGTGCCAACTATGTCATGTGCTGTGCATTGCAGTGCCCCCCATGTACTGTGCTGTGCCAACTATGTCATGTGCTGTGCATTGCAGTGCCCCCATGTAATGTGCTGTGCCCCCCATGTACATGGGGGCACTGCAATGTACAGCACATTACACGGGGGGCACAGCACATTACATGGGGGCACTGCAATGCACAGCACATTAATGTGCTGTGCCAACTATGTCATGTGCTGTGCATTGCAGTGCCCCCATGTAATGTGCTGTGCCAACTATGTCATGTGCTGTGCATTGCAGTGCCCCCATGTAATGTGCTGTGCCCCCCATGTAATGTGCTGTACATTGCAGTGCCCCCATGTAATGTGCTGTGCCAACTATGTCATGTGCTGTGCATTGCAGTGCCCCCCATGTAATGTGCTGTGCCAACTATGTCATGTGCTGTGCATTGCAGTGCACCCCATGTAATGTGCTGTGCCAACTATGTCATGTGCTGTGCATTGCAGTGCCCCCCATGTACTGTGCTGTGCCAACTATGTCATGTGCTGTGCATTGCAGTGCCCCCATGTAATGTGCTGTGCCCCCCATGTAATGTGCTGTACATTGCAGTGCCCCCATGTAATGTGCTGTGCCAACTATGTCATGTGCTGTGCATTGCAGTGCCCCCATGTGATGTGCTGTGCCAACTATGTCATGTGCTGTGTATTGTAGTGCCCCCCATGTAATGTGCTGTGCCCACTATGTAATTTGCTGTGCATTGCAGTGCTCACTATGTAATGTGCAGTGCCCACCATGTAATGTGCTGTACATTGCAGTGCCCACCATGTCATGTGCTGTACATTGCAGTGCCCACCATGTAATGTGCAGTGCCCACCATGTAATGTGCTGTGCCCACCATGTCATGTGCAGTGCCCACCATGTAATGTGCTGTGCCCACCATGTCATGTGCTGTGCCATGCAGTGATCCCACCAAGTAATGTACAGTGCCCACCATGTAATGTGATGTGCCATGCAGTGATCCCACCATGTCATGTGCAGTTCCCACCATGTCATGTGTTGTGCCCACCCTGCCATGTGTGTGCCTAGCATGTAGTGTGTTGTGACCACTGTGTAATGTACTGTGCTGTTCAGCAGTGCCCACCATGTCATGTGCAGTTTCTAACATGTAATGTGCAGTTGCATTGCCCATGAAATGTGCTATGCCATGCAGTGCCCACCATGTAATGTGTTGTGCCATTCAGGGCCCACCATGTAATGCGCTGTGCCCACCACATCATGTGCTGTGCCATGCAGTGCCCACCATGTAATGCACTGTACCCACAATGTAATGTGCTGTGCCATGCAGTGCCAACCATGTCATGTGCAGTGGCCACCATGTAAATTACTGTGCAGTGCCCACCCTGTCGTGCTGTGTTGTGCCCACCATGTCATGTGCTGCACCATGCAGTGCTTACCATGTAATGTGCTGTAAATTGTCCACCATGGCATGTGCTGTGCAGTACCCACAATAGAATGCCCTATGCAGGGCTCACCATGTCATGTGCGGTGTCCACCAATTAATGTGCTGTGCTCACAATGTAATGTGCTGTGTCATGCAGTGCCCACCATATCATGTGGTGTCATGCAGTGCCCACCTTGTCATGTGCTGTGCAGTGCCCACCATGCCATGTGCAGTACCCACCATATCGTATGCTGTGCCCACCATATAATGTGCTGTGCAGTGCCCACTTGTAATGTGCAGTGCCCACCATGTAATGTGCTCAGCTGTGCCCGCCATGTCATGTGCTGTGCCCACCATATAAGGTCCTGTGCCCACCGTGTGCATGTGCTCTGTTGTGCCCACCATGCAATGTGCTGTGTTGTGCAGTACCAACCATGTCATGTGCTGTGCCCACCATATAATGTACTGTGCCTACCTTTGTAATGTGCTGTATTGGGCAGTGCCAACAGTGTAATGTGCTGTGCCCGCCATGTAATGTGCTGTGCTTCGCCCACCATTAAATGTGCTGTATCCATGTATCCACCATGTAATGTGTAGCGCCAACCATGTAATGTACTGTGCTATTCCCCCCCCCCCCCCGTGTAATGTACTATGCCACAGACTCACCCCCTCACTCTCACCCCCCTCTCTCTCTCTCTCAACCCCTCTCTTTCACCCTGTTCTCTATCTTGCCCCCTTCAACCCCCTCTTTCCTACTACCCTCTCTCTCTCTTTCACCCTCTCTCTCTCTTTCACCCTCTCTCGTCCCCTCTCTCTCATTCAACGCCTTTCTCTCTCTTTTCCCCTCCCTCTCATCCCCACTCTTTCAGCCCCCCTATCGCGCTATAACCCCCCCCCCCTCTCTCTCTCTCAACCACTCTCTCACACCCCTCTCTCTCTTTAATTTAATTCAACAAAGAATTGTTTGCGTTTTTCATTTTATTTATTTTCATAAAAAGGCCCACCAAAATCCTTAGCACCAGGCCCATGTTGCTCTTAATCTGTCCCTGGTGTTGGGCTGTCCGCCCTGTACTGCGCAGGCGCAGCGCTGTTCCGACGAGAAAGGTCCGCCCTGAACAGCCGTTCATCTTCGGAGACTTTCGGCGTCTCCTTTGTGCGCATGCGCAGTACAGGGCGGACACTATCAGATAGGGGACGTTTCTCGACAGGAGCGAGTGTGATCTAGAGGAGGAGGAACCGAGCAATAGTAAGTAAGCCATCTGCAGATGAATTTGTTAACTCCTTTTTTGGGGGGCGGTTGATATATTACCAATGGTATTTTTTTAATATGCATGAAGGGTAGTTAATGTGTATTATCAATGCTGCATTAGTGACAAGTGGCAGTTATTTAACCCCTTTGGGCTGCATTAGTGGCACCAGTGTCAGTGTTAATTAACCCCTGCATACTGCAGCAGTTAATTATCAGTGATGCCACTAATGCAACACAAAGGGGTTAATTAACTGCCACTTGTAACTAATGCAGCATTGATAATACACATTAACCCCTTCATGCTGCATATTACAAATACCATTGGTAATTAACCACTTGCCAACCCGTCTCACCCATTCGATCTGATTCCTGTCCGAATCCACAGTTCGCACCGCAATCTGCAAACCGATCCGGGGGTGTCATTAACATTCTATTGACACCCGCAGCGGTTCTCAGAGGGCAGCGTGAACTGCCTGCGGGAGAGATGCGATGCGGGAACCGGCGCTGGAATCGCACTGGTTCTCACATTGCTATAGTGTGAATCTAGGCTTAGGGTTTCGGGTACATGCCCCTGCCCGCCTACTCCCCTGTGATTTGACACAGTGGGAGTATGTCAGCAGATCCCAACCAGTGATTCATGGCCGGGACCTATTGACTGGCTGTGTCACAGCCCAGAGCCCTGTGTTGACAATCAACACAGGGCTCTATACAAAGGAAATGTTCGCTTGCAAAGCAGGGAAAATAAACAAGCCAGTCAATGGTAAAAATCAGTACACACATTACACATTGTTGGGCACACAATTAACCCCTTGGATGCCCCTAGATATTAACCCCTTCTCAGCCGTTGTCATTAGTACAGTGTCGGTGCATATTATTAGCACTGATCAGTGTATAAAGCTACATTCATGACCTAGGTATTCCAGAGCTTCTTTTGGGCAACAAGCGTCCCGCAATTTTGTCGCAATTTGTTGAGGGACAATTGCCACAAAATCGTCTGTGTCTGTGCGTCAATTTGGAAATTGCAGGCAGAATCACAGCAATCCGGAATGCCTAGGTGTGAACTGAGCCTTAGTGTCACTGGGTCCCACTATAAGTCGCTCCTTCTTTACAACCGGGGGGGGGGGGGGGGGCGCAGTTTGCCATCTTTGCCCTGGGCACCAGATGACCTTGTCCCAGCACTGAATCAGAGAGCCCTGCTCGTTAGAGCTTACAATCTAGGATCCCTTGTCTCCACCCCCTACCCACCTCCAAGCACCGTCCCTTTAAGACAATACAAAACCAAATGTTATTTGGTGCTTGATATGATTCTATGAAATTTGCAAACAAAAAGCAATAAAAAAGAGCCCCTACAGCAGGGGTCTCAAACTGCTGGCCCTCCAGCTGTTGCGAAACTACAAGTCCCATTATGCCTCTCTGCCTGGGAGAGTCATGATTGTAACTGTCAGCCTTGCAATGCCTCATGGGACTTGTAGTTTTGCAACAGCTGGAGGGCCGCCAGTTTGAGACCCCTGCTCTACAGCAACAATAGACCCCCCTAAGCAAAAATAAATACCTCTCAGCAACTATAGACCCAGCTAGCAAAAATAGATCCCTCTAAGCAACTATAGACCCAGCTAGCAAAAATAGATCCCTCTAAGCAACTATAGACCCAGCTAGCAAAAATAGATCCCTCTAAGCAACTATAGACCCAGCTAGCAAAAATAGATCTCTCCCAGCAACTATAGATCCAGCTAGCAGAAATAGATCCCTCCCAGCAACTATAGACCCAGCTAGGAAAAATAGATCTCTCCCAGCAACAATAGACCCCCTCAGCAACAATAGATCTCCCTAGCAACAATAGATCCCCCCAGCAACTATAGCTCTCCCAGGAACACTAGACCCCCCCCAGCAACAATTGTCTCCCCCAGCTACAATAGATCCACCCCAGCAACAATAGATCTCCCAGTAGCCAGCAACAATAGACCACTCTCTCAATGGTAGGTCTCTCCCATTAACAATTGACCCCAAGCAAAAAAAAAGATCCCCCCACCAGAAGAAATAGATACCCCCAGTGACAATAGAACCCCCAGTAGCCAGCATGAATAGACCCTTCAACATACCCCAGCACCCCTTGTGCTGGAGGTGCCGGAACTGTGTTCCTCAACGTTTCCTGCTAAAAAAAGCCCTGATTATTGTTATTATGTAGCCATGGTGTTGCAGCTAGAAACAAACAATCCACCAATTCACCCCTCTTCCAGACTTCATAGTCACCTCCGGAGACAATGAACAGTCTTTTGCTGGTTTTGTTTTTGTTGTTTTATTGGGGGGGGGGGGTACAGCTTGGATAGGGATTAGGAATATGGGATGCCCATAGGATTGATCATTGCCATCATATTTATAATTTAAGCACAACAGCACAATGTTAGAGCCAGAAGATTAGATGTGCATGAACATTGAATGTAAATCTCCTCCTGCATCTCCATGCAGACTGTTACTTCTCCTGTACAAACTTGGTTCCTTCTACCCACACTGGTTTCCTCTTGCACACACTTGTAGTTACTGAATTGAAGTACGGTGGAACCTGGGTTTGTCAGTAACGCGGTTAACGAGCGTTTCGCAAAACGAGCACTGTATTTCTAAAAATCCTAACTCGGTTTGCGAGTGTTGTCTCGCAAAACGAGCAGGATTCAGGCCAAAAGAGGTGTGCAGTACCGCTTTTGGCCTGAGGTGGGGGGGCGCCGGAGCCGAACAGCGCCAATCGTCGGCGCTCGGAAATGCACGGAAATGCCCGAGGACAGTTCGGCTGACCTCGGCAAACCTCGGAAAGGCCAGTGAACGGAGTCTTTTCGAGGATTGCCGAGGTCTGCCAAAGTGTGCTCGGGCCTTTTCGGCCGTTTCTGAGGCTCTCCGGTGCCCCCCCCTGCCTCTGGCCACATGCGGTATTGCATCCCATTGAAGTCAATGCGGAACAAATTATTTTCATTTCCATTGACTTCAATGGGAAAACTCGCTTTGATATGCGAGTACTTTGGATTACAAGCATACTCCTGGAACAGATTATTCTCGTAATCCGAGGTTCCACTGTATGTCACATCTTCTTCTATTGGGTAATAGGGACCCACTCTGAATAAGTCCCTTTACAGGCTCTGGTTGCTTGCTGCTACTAGGCCTGAGGCCTGCAGAACCTCTTCCTGGAGGACTAGTTGTTTAAAAACATGACTTAGATGGTGGACTACTGTTCTCAGCCAGCCCAACTTACAAATACTGTGCCCTCAGGCCACATCGATTTGACACAGATACCCACAGTCTCTTCTCTGATGCAAGACTCCCCATCATCCACCGTGTGTATGATGAAGACTTTGCTAATGACAGTGTAGAAGCAAAGTTCCCTCACAGACTTCCTGGCACATCCAGCCCTCCACTGTGGTAACACTCACTGACCTTCCACAGCTCTGAGTCCTTGATGAGGAACTTGACCGGACCATACGTTCCGACAGCTTCACCTGCCCCTCTGCTCCAGGAGTTCTCTGCCATCGATCATGTGGTGACAAAGACATTGCCAATGGCCGTGTAGAGGCAAAGTTCCCTCACAGCTCTCCCTGGGCTTTCTCCTGCGATCGGCGCACCCCCCCCCCCCCAGATGGAGATGGCCTCCTGCTGCTGCCTAGCATTACATTCCTCACTTCATTCAGCTGACTTCTCCCCCCAGTGGCATATCACCTCAGCTTATATAGGAGGCCCGCCCCCTGCCAATACCGATTGGGGATTGGTCAGGGCTCCCACATGAGCTGCCTGCCACTCCAGTTCCAGGCCCTGCCCCTCTTCCAGAACCTTCTCTCTGGAAGCAGGGTAGGCGCCCCAGAACTAGAGCACAGGTGGTCACACCCACTGCTACTCTGACCACTCCCAGGCCCCAGATCAAAACAGACAGGCCTAGCTCACAGCATAGGCCTGCCTAAATTTATCTGTGCTGAAAACCCTAGCACCCTCTACCTATTGGTAGAGGGTGCTACATTATTAATACTAATAATAATGTATTTAATTTTTTTAAGGTTAGAGGTTAAATATTATTTATGAATGTATTATTACATATTATTTTACTTATTTATGATAATTTTTAGTTATTTGTGTATTTATTTTACATGTATTTATTCATATATTATTACTTTTTTTTTACTTTTCTTCATTTGAGCATGAAATCAAGCAAAAACGTGCACAGAATCGCGCAAAAACGCATGAATGGCGCGTTTCTATTGATTTCTATGGTAATATCAGTGCCCGAATCGAGCGACAAAAAAAGCTCCAGAACTTGTTTGAGCTTCAGGCAACTTGGAATGGAGAATAGAGAATAATACATTTTTTCTCCCCCAACATTTTTGAGCTTCAAACTTCAAGCGGATAATCGCTCAGGTGTGAATGGGGCCTCAGGCTGGCCCTACATTATACAATTTTCTTGTACAATTTTCCTTTCGATTTACCAAAACCATATAATATGAGGTCAAACCTAAACACTTCCAATTTATATTTAATTAGGAAGGCCCTTGTACTACATAGTTGAAGGTAAATCTAAAGGAAATTGAATCAGTAAATTGTATAATGTATGGCCAGCTTAACACTGTAACTATTTAAATGTCCTTTGGGAGGTGAGCTACACTATGTTGGAAATGCTGCAGCTGTGCTAAAGTCGAAAGGCTTGCTTCTAGGTTTGATTAATTACAGCCAGATATTGCAGACTGCGGGAACTGCAGCTTTGTGTTGCAAGAAGCTTTACAATCTCCCTCCCTGTTCAAATGTTTTGCTTGAAGCAGTGAATATACTCGTCTGCATTTTTTTCGCATTTCCAGAATTATTATTTACATATTTTTGAGCAAAAAGCAAACAAAGTGTTATAGTTCTGACTGAGGCTATGTATGCCAGAGGTGTCACAGAGAGAACAATACTAGCAACATTTCAGCAAGAATAAACATACCTCTTAGACAGTGGCGGCCCATCCATATAGGGCGCATGGGCACCGCCCCCCCCATCCATGCGCTTGGCCCCCGGATCTACATATCAGGGCGGCGGGTGCATGGATTCCAATGGGGGGGGGTGGATTTTTGAAGCATGTGATTACAGCTAGAGGCACTAATAGGCTTCAAAAATGGGTGGACTCGGGGGGCGCAGAGCACTGCGTCCCGATCCCACCCTGTTGTGTGACTATAGCAACAATACAGTCAATTGCAGAGACGTACAGGGTGGTAGACTTCTAACGCGTTTCACATCATTTGGATGCTTATTCGTAGCTAGAGAGGGCTAGTAATAGTGTGGTATAAATAGAAAAGTAAAAAAGTAAAAGAGGGGGGCGGGGTATGCATGCTGGTTTCAGTGCTGCCTATCAGTGCTTCCTCATCAGTGCCCACCAGTGCCGTCTTATCCTCTATCCCGCTGACCCCACCCTTTGCTCCACTGACCACATATTGGGCACTTTTGAGGAAGCCACAACTGTTCACTGTGAATGGTTGCAGCTGTCAGTTTTTTTTTTTACTCACTGGGTTGAATGAAAAAAAACCTTGTAGTGTGTACCAGGCTTTAGGGCTCGATGAAATAGCGTGATTCTGATTGATCACGTACAGGCATGTGACCACTTTGACCAATGGGAATTGCTCTGACCAGGAAACCCTAAGGAAAGATGGGGAAGGATATTGGGGAACCATGGGGGTGGCAAGTGTTAGACATGTGCTGTTCGTTTCGATCCGAATTTAAATACGGAAGAATTTTCAGAAATTCAGATTTATCTGAATTTCCGAATTACAATAGTACCAAATTTAACCGAATCCGAAATAATGAAAAAAAAATTCGGACGAAATTCGAATGTGAAAAGTTTTCGAATTTGAAAAGTTTTCGAATACAAATACAGAATACATTATTATTCCCAAAGGGAAATTGAGAAATTGTTACGAAACAGACACACTTAAAAAAACACAAGATCACAACAATAGACTGGACAAGATGCAAAAACACAACAAAATTACCAATAACAGCCATTAACACCAAATAACAAAATTAAAACTACACTACAAATAAAACATCCATACAATTAAAATACAACATAAAATAAATAACACAGATTAAAATAACAGGCAAACTACCAAATACAAATAATACACCACTTTCTCTAACACCACCCCAGATAATAACCAACACAATACCAACATACGATAAAAACAACATAAAATCCTGATCATAAACAACCAGAAATAAATGTTCACCTCCAGCCCTCACAGAAAAGAATTATATATCTTGATCGCCATAGGCAAAAATGATTTCCTGTGTCACTCTGTGGTGCATTGTGGGTGTAACAATCTATCACTGATGGTACTCTGCAGACTGACTAGTGTATTGTAGAGTGGGTGGGAGGAGTTGTCCACGATAGGACGTAACTTGAACAACCTTCTCCTCTCCAACACTGTTGTAAAAGACTCCAATTCCAATCCAACAACATCACTGGCCTTGCGAATCAGTTTGTTGAGTCTGTTGATGTCGGACACCCTAAAGCCTCGTACACACGATCGGATTTTCCAACGGATTTGTGTGATGACAGGCTGTTGGCGGAAAATCCAGCCATTTGTACGCTCCATCGGACAATTGTTGTTGAAATTTTTCGCAGACAAATGTTGGATGGCAGGTTTTAAAATTTTCCGCGGACAAATGTCTGTTGTCGGATTTTCCGAGCGTGTGTTCACAAGTCCGTTGGACAAAAGTCCAAAGTACAAACACGCATGCTCGGAAGCAAGGACGAGCCGGAAGCGGTCGGTCTTGTAAACTAGCGTTTGTAATTGAGAATTAACATTCATGATGTGGCTAATTATGAAATCTCTAAATGCAGCGCACAATTCTCTTCTTCTTTAATGGGATAATAATGAAGCTGCTTTGCTGGTGATACTGATGGAGTTATTGCAAACAAATTTTCAAAGGCTTTTTTTTTCTAGTGATATCAAGAATAATATTATTATGCTTTTTTTTTTTGGACAAGACCACAACACCATCATCTTTTTTTTTTTTTTTTGAAAGTTCTTTTTTATTCATTTTTGAGGCATACAAATAACAACAGGCCACATTTGCGTCCGACAACCACCGACTATATCACAGTTGCCGGTGGACATTTACATACAAAAACACAGACATAAATTGAGAACTCCCCCCTCCCTCGCCCCCAAACAACAAAGCTTTTGCCCAGATACATACTGTCCAAGTTGGCCTCCAGACTGGAGGAAGGCACTAGGAGACACCGCACCCTCGCTGTCTAACAACTTGGGTCGTGATGCTCAATACCGTCAAAAACGTGACCCGACTCCCCCCCCAGCACCAAGGATCTCATATGAATAAAAATAACTCTCCCCCCTACAAGCGACCAGTTATCTTAGTGCAGAATTATCAATATTTCTCCTGTATGTCGGTCATATACATCCTCCTTTGTGGCCTCATACACCAATATCAATAGCTATGGGTTATCTGTAATTAGTCTGACACCATATCCACCGATGCCATCCAACCACCCCACACCTTGTCAAATTTGGTCAGTGCCCCCCTACTCAAATAAGTGGCTTTATAAAATGGTATTGCCTTGTTAACCAATGCCTTCCAGGACTCTAGGGTTGGGGCTGAGGAACTCTTCCAGGAGAGAATAATCCTCTTTTTGGCACAGAAAAACAATAGGGTAAGAAGAGTTCTAATAGCCCTGGTAGTAGCTAGGGGCTCTACCAGATGCAGTAGGCATACCTCAACCGTCATGGGAATCGAAATAGAAGTGACCGACCTTATGCAGCCTGCTACATCCTGCCAGTATGCTCTGACCTGTAGGCATTCCCAAAATATATGCATAAAATTCGCTAGTGGCGTGGAACACCTCCAGCAAAGGGAATGCTGATTCCCAAACATCTAGCTGGGGTCAGATAAATCCTGTGCAGGAATTTAAAGTGAATTAGTCTATCCCTAGTGGAGACCAGAGTCTGCATTGCAATTCCCCATATATCATCCCAGTCATCCCTATCCAACCCCGAGGTTGCCGCCTCCCACGCTTGTCATCTTTTTAAGATCAAAGATACAACTATGTTGGTGTCCCTTGTCAATTTTACATTGTATTTTTTTTTATGTAACTGCCGACTCCCAAACTGTCATTTGAAGTAAAACACATGTTTATTATTCTACATAATTTTTTTTATTGTGCATTAAAAAAAGAAAACAAATAAAATTAGACATGCTATCTGCCAATAGAACTTAACCAAAAAGTGCATTCTATGCATCCAAAAATATAGAAAATATAACAAATCAAATCATTATTATTCAACCAAAAAATAAAATAAAAGCCTCATGCATGTGTCTTGCTTCTTAATATAGGGGGTCAACAATGCCAAGAGTTGGTGAAAGCAGGGGTCCGTCATCAGGAGATAATTCCAAAAATCATCTGGATTATTCTCCCGCAGCAAAGGAATATGACATAATTGGTCACGATTTGTAAAGCAACCAATTTTTGGTCCAAGAACTCCTCCTCCTGTTCCTGGACTGGACTTGGGTCAAAACTATAACTCCAAGGCCAATATTAAATAACACGTTATCTCCTCCGATTCCGCAACATGGCTGGTTGACTAACGGCCGTTCAGAAACTAACTGAAAAGCACAAAATGAAAAGCGCGAATCAACACTCACCAAACTTCTACTAACACGAAATTAGCAGAAGGAGCCCAAAGGGTGGCGCTAAAGATCTGAAAAACAATGTAGTACGTCACTACGTTCGTGTTTGTTGGCCGACAATTCCTTGCCGTTTGTATGCAAGGCAAAATCTAGACACACACCTTTGGACAAAAGTCCGAGGTTTTGTCTGTGGAAAATCCGATCCTATGTACGAGGCTTAAGTCTGCTTCCCGAGCATACCACTGCATACAGGAGAGGGCTGGCCAGCACAGACTCATAAAACATATTCAGCATCGTCCGGCAGATGTTAAAGGACCTCAGTCTCCTCAAAAATTAGGGGCAGCTCTGGCCCTTCCTATAGAGCACCTCCGAGTTCAGCTTATTATCTATGTGCACCTCCAGATACATGTAACGCTCTACTACCTCCATATCCACTCCTCGGATGGAGATTGGGGTCACTGGTGGCTTCCTCTTTCTGAAATCCACAACCAGCTCCTTTGTCTTTGTCACATTTAGATACAGATGATTAACCTCACACCATGTGACAAAGTTCTCCACCACAGTCCTATACTCAGTCTCATCCCCATCCCTGATACATCCCACTACCATAGAGTCATCAGAAAACTTCTGAAGATGACAAGACTCTGTCTGGCAGCTGAAGTCAGAGGTGTAGACAGTAAAAAGAAAGGGAGAGAGAGAAAACTGTCCCCCGTGGAACCCCAATATTGCTGATCACCCTATCTGACACACAGTCAAATTTGAATCCATTCGAAAACGAATAAACAAAACGAATTCCGAAAACAAATTAAATGAATGAAACAAATTTAACTAAACAAATTTATGTAAATAACGACACAAAACAAAACAAATTTTTTCGTTCTGCACACGTCTAGGGAGTGTGTAGTGTGTTAGTTCACCTTTTTCTTTTTTTGTGAAAAGGTGAACTTATACTTAAAACTTCTATCTGTGACCACATTGGAAAGATGTTTGCTTACTTCCTGTTCCTGTGACACACATACGAGAAATGGGGGAGTGGGGGAGTGGGGGGGAGAGAAGTCTTTTCCAGAACAGAAAACACCAAAAGAACAGCATTTATTACGCATTTTGGCAAAAAAAAAATGCAGTTTAGAAATTCAGCTACAAACGCTCTCCCACCCAGAACTGCTAAACTCTTTCCTAAAGTAACATCAGCTACAGTTAAGACAATTACGTGAGCAAAACTCTGTGACTAAATGTCAGTGGAAAACTACTGCTGTTTTTCTTATCTCAAATAACATAATGCTTCAAAAGCTGATAAAAAAAGATAGGAGGAGATGAGGACAGACTCTTTGGGTGAACAGATTCAGAAGTACTTGTGTGGGTATTAAATAACTCTAAAGCTGCACATAAATAAGTATATATTTTGCCAGACATGAGAAAATAGCAAAAAAGGTGGCCTGTAACCAATGCACTACACATGCACTTTCTGCTACTACTTCTCCCTATCTTTTTTTTAATAAATAGCAGACATGTGCACTGCCGAAAAATTTGTTCGTTTTCATTTTCGTTTCATTTGTTTTTTTTTGGGCCATTCATTATGATCGCAATTCGTAAATTCATAAATTCGAAAATTCGAAAAGAAAAAAAGAAAATCCGAAAATTCAAAAAGAACGAAAATCCAAAAATTCGAAATGATAACTAACTGACTAAAAATAACTAACTATTAAATTATAGGTATTGGAATTTCCTTTCAAATTTGGCTGTTAGTGAACATAACGAATACAAATTTATCCGAGGTTACAAATTATCCAAAATAACGAATGCCGCATCTAAACAAATGGCACGAAACAAATTAATAATAAATTATAATAATAATAAAAAGTTGTTATTATTGTTTTTTTATTAATTAGTTACATTCCATTCGTTTCGATGCGGAACTCGTTATTTGGGATAATTCATAGCTTTGGATAAATTCGTATTCGTTACGTTCACTAACAGCCAAATTTGAAAGGAAATTCCAATACCTACAATTTAATAGTTAGTAACAGTTAAGTTGTTGTTAGTTATGATTTCAGATTTTCGCATTTTTGGGTTCTCGGACTTTTAGAATTTAGAATTTACGAATTTTCGAATTTACGAAGATTCGGGAAAATTTGTTAAACGGGTTTTCGTTGAAAAACAAATTCGGAACGAAATTAATTCCACATGTTTAATAAATAGATCTCATGCTTCCTTCCTGGCTTTGATGCTTAAAAATATTGTCTATTTATCCCAGATGCAGTAAGCGATACTCTTTTTTTTTTTTTTCCTCTTTGAGACATTCTAGCTCAAAGACAGAGCTATTGCAGGACATTTCCAAGAAAGGTAAGTTTCTCTGTTTCCCTCCTTCAACAGCTCAGAGAGGCTGAGGCAGAGAGATAGTTAAAGACATAAGTGATCTGCAACCAGGGGAGAGGCTCTTCACTGTCAGAGTTGGGCAAACAGTTCGAGCTGAGCAACAGTTCAGCCAAAACATCGACTGTTCACCCAATCGGCGAACACCCGAGCTTTCGGGGTGCTAGGCGGGATGTTAACCCGCCGAGCGCCCCACAATGCACTGCGCAGTGCACAGCACAGTGCATTCTAGTGCATAGCTTTGCCCAATCAGGGCACAGTGAATAGCGGCATCCTTAACAATCATTGAGTCATCAGCTGTCAACGGGCTTCCCCGCTGACAGCTGAATGAAAAAAAAAACATTGCTGGCAATAGAAAAATGTTTAAAAAAAACAGCGTGGGGGTACCCCCCCAATCCATACCTGGCCCTTTGGGTCTAGTATGGATTTTAAGGGGAACCCCATACCAAAATGTAAAAGAAAAACAGCGTGGCGTCGCCCCAAAATCCATACCAAACTCTGTTATCAATTTTGAGGGGAACCTCCACGCCAAAATGTAAAAAAAAATGGCATGGGGGCTCCCTCAAAATTCATACCAGACCCTTATCTGAGCATGCAGCCTGGCAGGCCAGGAAAGGAGGGGGGCAGTACCTCCCTCCTGAACCCTACCAGGCCACATGACCTCAACATGGGGGGGTACTCTTGGGCTGGGGGGCCCTGCCCCTCCACCTCAAAACACCTTGTCCCCATGTTGATGGGAACAAGGGCCTCTTCCCTACAACCCTGGGCTGTGGTTGTGGGGGTCTGTGGGCAGGGGGCTTGTCGGAATCTGGAAGCCACCTTTAACAAGGGAGCCCCAAGATCCCCCCTATTTGAATGAGTACCCAGTCACCAAAAAAAGTGTCAAAAAGAAATAAAAACACGGACACAGTTTTTGACAATTCCTTTATTAAAAATAAAAAAAAGTCCCCCAAAGTAGATCCATCGTTAATCACGATGCTCACCGCCACTCCCCGAACCCAGCAAAAAATAAAAAGCACCGCACACATTTTGAGGGTATGTGGCCTGGTATGTTTCAATAAGGGAGGGGACTCGCTCAACCCCCCTCTTTCCAGCATGCCAGGATAAGGGTCTGGTATAGATTTTGGGGGGACCCCACAATGTTTTATTTATTTTTTAATTTTGGCATGGGGTTCCCCTTAAAAAGCATACCAGACCCAAAAGGTCTATTTCCGGCAATGGTATTGTATTGCCGGAAATTTAAATGTAAATTTTTTTTCTTTCCAAATGTTAGTTTTGCTGCAGCAGGTTCTATACACGGTACAGATGCACCACTTTATGGGCAGACCAAGCCCCCTCCCCCCCAGGCACTATATTTAAAGTCATTTTTCATTTTTATTGTTTCACTTTAAGCATCAGGGCAGTACTCAGGACCCCATACCCTTTTTATGGCCAATAACTTGCATTTGGTGAGAAACCATGAATCAGACTGAGACAGAGGTACAGTAAAATCACACTTGTTTAATAATAATAAAAAAAGGTAAACAGAGTAAACGTAGTTAAAACATAGCCAGAGTTCAGGAACTGGAACGAATAGTCAGACAAGCCAAAATGTCAGGGAGCCAGAGAACAGCGTAGTAGAACAGCAAGCAGGATGTGGAGCCAGAAGGAATGTCAGCCAAGCAAGTGTTTAACAGGAGCACAGGAGAGAGCGTCTCTAGAGATGTGACCAAGGCGACAGCAGAGATCGTCTGGACTGGATGGCTTAAGTAGGCAGGACTGACGAGCAGGATATCATCAACAGGTGAGGTGAGTCACTGTGGAGAGATAGGAGCTGGCAATTAGCTGACAGCTGAGCGGCTAGCTCAGAGAAGGAAGGGCTGAGCCCAGCCCTGACACATATAAGCCTTCAAAATGGGACTTTTGATTTTTTAAGTTCGGGTCCCATAGACTTTAATACAGTTCAGAGTTCGGGTCCAAACTTTTGCGATGTTCGAGAGTTCGGCCCAACTCTATTCACTGTCAGAACCAGCATGCCGGCAGCCGAGACAGAGCCTAGTAGCACATATTTTCTCTACATCAACTAGCTGCTGTGGGGAGCCCATCACTAATCGCTACAAGGGATGCTGTCCATGAGGATAATCACAAGTAGCCGTGTTCTCTACTGTTTCACTGAAGAAGTCATTCTCAACTTGACTCCTTTGTTATAGAGTCTTATAGAGACTCTGCTATGCAGTCACTTTACCCTGATTAAATCACAGATACATTACTGTGCAGCTTTCATTATTCTGCTATGTATGCATGTTTTTTTTTTTTTTTTCCTAAACCTGTTTTGCTTCATCGCCTTTGCACCTGTTTTAGGAAAAGGCAAAGTTACAGTTGCTCTCTGTTTGGTCATTCTGCTGATTATCCATTCTGTTAAAGGATTCTCAATTCTATTTCTCAGTACTTTGCATTACATTGCATGATGCCAGAAATAAGTGTTAAAGTGGGATTCCGGCCAAAATCCTAGGTAGGGGAAACAGGCAGTGGAGCCTTGCGGCTTCACTGCCAGTCTCCTACTGCGCACGCGCGAGCGTCGCGGCGATCTGTGAATGGCCCCGTGGTGTTCTGGGAACAGACATAGTTCCCAGAAGTCAACGGGGCCGCTCACCCAGGAGAAGAACACGCCGCGGAATAGGAAGATGCAGATTAGGAAGACTGCCTAGCAACAAGGGTTTAGATAAGTATAAAAAAAAATTTTTCCAAATGTTTTTTTTTTATTTTTTTTAGGATTTTTGGTGGCATTTTTTTTTCAGGGTGGCCCTCCACTTTAAAGTTCCAAATTGTAGTTCATGTCAAGAAGTGTTCAGATTGTGTCTAGATTTGGAGGCTCCCTGGGTACACAATAAACATTTTGATATCTACGCAAACTTTGTGCAGGTACCTCTTGGTGTATAGTAATTGAAGCAGTGGCGGCCCGTCCATTAGGGGAGCCTGTGCGCCGCCCCCTCTATCCATGCCTACCCCTATATGTGTAATAGATAGATTCTTGCACAGTATGGATCTATCCACGGCCGCGGCGGCCACCCTCTTTCTTGCATCCGGCCCCATTCAGGATGCCGGGCACCTGAATTACAGCAGCGGGGGTGTTTTTTGGAAGCACCTGATTAGAGCCATATGCTCTAATAGGCTTCAAATCGGATGGGCTCATGGAGCAGAGCTTTGCGCCATGAGCCCACCCAGGTGTTACAACAGCAAATTAAAATTCGCTGTTGAAACACTGATCCTTAATCCGGCCAACCAGAAGCGGGTGTGAGACGCGTTTCCTGATTGGCCGAAAAGAGAAGACTCCCGATTGGCCGCCAAGTAGGAGAGAGGAAACAGAAGCCGGCGCTGCCGTGATGACCCGTGGAGAGCAGGAGAACGGGAGGCCCCGCCGCTGCAGTGATGACCTGTGGAGAGCAAGAGGATGGGAGGCTGCTGCTGCCGCTGCCGTAATGGCCCGTGGAGAGCAGTGGAATGGGTCATATAGATGGGAAGGTACTGTCGATTATATTTAATTGTTTGAATTTGTTTTACATTTCTTCAGTTTCTTCCTGGTTCCTTGCCTAGGCCAAAATCATGTGATACATACCAGGAGTCATTATGGGCTTTTTTTTTTTGTTTGTGTTATTTGAAGGGGCTTTTTCAGCTAAGCACACCCTCCTGCCTGCATGTTTATGCTAAAGGCAGATGGATTCCAGGAAATAATTCTACATCAATCCTCTTCCCATTACTCAAGATGGCCACATCAAGAAACGTTAGGAGGTGTTTTTCAAAGTGAATTCTCATCAAAATAAAGAACGGAGACATGGATGGATGGGGCAGTTTGCTTTGAATATTACAAATGAATGAGTATTTCAGTTTTTAGTGCTTAAATACAGTTTAGTTCCACTTTAAATATGAAATTATATCAGCAAGGAATTATTAAAAATATCCTTGAATAATTTAGTATATTTTAAAAGTAATTATTTATGTGCTTTTAAACTGTGAAGGCTGTTAAGTGTTATTATGGATCAAAATCAAAAGGAAAGAGGAAGAGGTATAAATCTCAATAGGACAGTCCAAGCATGATGTATTGTGGGGCTAGGTACAAACAGTAAGTCTGTTTGAAAGTTGTCATTGGTTTCTTCAAAATAGTTGCTCGTCCATAAAATCAACTCAGACAAAGCTCTAAAGAGCAGGGCCCTCTGATTCCTACTGTATTAAATTGTATTGTAATTGTACTGTCTGCCCTTATATTGTAAAGTGCTGTGAAAGCTGTTGGCGCTAAAAAAAATCCTGTATAATAATAATAATAATAATAGTAATAATAATCATTTCCAGCTTCCTGAATACAAACTCCAAATTTTTATCTCAGTTTTGTGAGAAAGGTTTCTTTGCTAAATCCAGCAGTCCTCCACATACCGGTGACCCCACTTTAAAGTATTACCAAACCCAGGACCCGGCATTCACTATATCCGGTCTCCCACAGTACACAGAACATGGAAATGCAATTATTTACGTAAATATATACCGCTAAATACCTTTTCTCATCAGCAGTATGTAGTAGTCTTGTGACTTCTATCAGTGTCTGGTTAAAGCTTGTAGGAGGAGTTTTCATTCTACTCTGACTATCCTATAAGGCTGCCTGACCCCTGACCCTCTGTCTGGACAGTGGTGATTGGCCCTGTGCTGATCATATGCACTCTCCGAAGAAAAACAAAAACAAAAAACAACTCTCTAATAGGGATGAGCCGAACACCCCCCGGTTCGGTTCGCACCAGAACCCGCGAACGGACCGCAAGTTCGCACGAACGTTAGAACCCCATTGACGTCAATGGGACTAGAAAGTTTGAAATCAAAAGTGCTCATTTTAAAGGCTAATTTGCATGGTATTGTCCTAAAAAGGGTGTGGGGACCCGGGTCCTACCCCAGGGGACATGTATCAATGCAAAAAAAACTTTTAAAAACGGCCGTTTTTTCGGGAGCAGTGATTTTAATGATGCTTAAAGTAAAAAAAAAAAAGTGAAATATTCCTTTAAATATCGTACCTGGGGGGTGTCTATAGTATGCCTGTAAAGTGACGCGTGTTTCCCATGTTTAGAACAGTCCCTGCACCAAATGTCATTTTTAAAGGAAAAAATCTCATTTAAAACTGCTTGCGGGTTTAATGTCATGTCGGGTCCTGGCAATATGGATGAAAATCAGTGAGACAAACGGCATGGGTACCCCCCAGTCCATTACCAGGCCCTTTGGGTCTTGTATGGATATTAAGGGGAACCCCGCACCCAAATTAAAATAAGGAAAGGTCCCTATATACTCTGAACAGCAGTATACAGGCGGTGCAAACAAGACAGGGACTGTAGGTTTGTTGTTAAGTAGAATCTGTTTGTAATTTTGAACATTTTTAATGTGTTTAGCTCCAGCCAAAAAATCTTTTCTAAGCTTTTTGGAAAACATAGGGAAGGGTTATCACCCCTGTGACATTTGTTTTGCGTCTTTCCTCCTCTTCAGAAGATTTCACCTCACTTTTTTGTCCCAATGAAAAATGTTTTTTGAAAATTTGGGTTTTTTTGTGGAACAAGGATTGGAAAGCATCAGTGGAAAGGAGAAATTGTTTTCCCATATTAACTCTTACATGAGAGAATTTCCCTTCCTAGGGGTAGATTTCATCTCACTTCCTGTTGTCTCCTTCCGTTTGCAAGTAGGAGTCGTTTGTAAGTTAGATGTTTGAAAGTAGGGTCCTGCCCTATATACTCAGCAGAAATTTGGGCCTTAGGTGTTGCTGTGGCCAAAACACTGTAAGCCCTCACAGGGCCCTGCTGTGAAATATTAGATCAAGAATTGTAATTACATGCCCCTGTTGAACAGGAGCTGAAAAATTAGGCCTTAGGCACTGGTGCTGGTGCCACAACACTGCAACCCCTCACAGACACTCTAGTTGGAACGCAGGAACGAGCCCTGCTGCAAAGTATTGCATCAAAAATTGTAATTACACGCCCCTGTTAGACAGGGGCAGAAAAATTGGGCCTTAGGCACTGGTGCTGGTGCCACAACACTGCAACCCCTCACAGACACTCTAGTTGGAACGCAGGAACGAGCACTGCTGCAAAGTATTGCATCAAAAATTGTAATTACACGCCCCTGTTAGACAGGGGCAGAAAAATTGGGCCTTAGGCACTGGTGCTGGTGCCACAACACTGCAACCCCTCACAGACACTCTAGTTGGAACGCAGGAACGAGCACTGCTGCAAAGTATTGCATCAAAAATTGTAATTACACGCCCCTGTTAGACAGGGGCAGAAAAATTGGGCCTTAGGCACTGGTGCTGGTGCCACAACACTGCAACCCCTCACAGACACTCTAGTTGGAACGCAGGAACGAGCACTGCTGCAAAGTATTGCATCAAAAATTGTAATTACACGCCCCTGTTAGACAGGGGCAGAAAAATTGGGCCTTAGGCACTGGTGCTGGTGCCACAACACTGCAACCCCTCACAGACACTCTAGTTGGAACGCAGGAACGAGCACTGCTGCAAAGTATTGCATCAAAAATTGTAATTACACGCCCCTGTTAGACAGGGGCAGAAAAATTGGGCCTTAGGCACTGGTGCTGGTGCCACAACACTGCAACCCCTCACAGACACTCTAGTTGGAACGCAGGAACGAGCACTGCTGCAAAGTATTGCATCAAAAATTGTAATTACACGCCCCTGTTAGACAGGGGCAGAAAAATTGGGCCTTAGGCACTGGTGCTGGTGCCACAACACTGCAACCCCTCACAGACACTCTAGTTGGAATGCAGGAACGAGCCGTGCTGCAAAGTATTACATCAAAAATTGTAATTACACGCCCCTGTTATACAGGGGCTGAAAAATTGTGCCTTAGGCACTGGTGGTGGCGCCCAGAACCAAAAATGTTCTTACAAGCTATCAGCGTGATGATTGAGGAGGAAGAGGATAATTACTCAGGGATAATCACTCAGCATCAGCATAGGCAGTCTTTGAAGGGATCTGAAAAAAATTATTCAGTTACATCAGCATCAGGTGCTTGGTAGCTGGTGGTGATCCAAGACTGATTCATTTTTATGAAGGTCAGCCGATCGACCGAGTCAGTGGACAGACGCACCCTGTGATCGGTTACCACGCCTCCAGCAGCACTGAATGTACGTTCCGAAAGAACGCTGGATGCAGGACAGGCCAGTAGCTCAATTGCATACTGTGCAAGCTCTGGCCAGTGATCCATCCTCAAGACCCAGTAACCCAGAGGATTTTCGGTGGGAAAGGTGTCCAAGTCTGATCTTGCCCCTAGGTATTCCTGCACCATGTAAAACAGACGCTGGCGATGGTTGCTGGAACCGATCATACCTTGGGGCTGCGGACCAAAAAATTGTCTGAACGCATCGGTCAGACGGCCACCTTCTCCACCGCTCCTTCTTTGACTGACCGAAGCCTCAGCAACACGTTGTCCAGAAACAGGAGTTTGTAACCTCCCAGTCTCTGGGAACGCGTTGCACAGACCTTTCTGCAAGGCCTCCCGAAGATGTTTCATCCTCTGCTCCCTCTGCGATGGCAAGATAAGGTCCGCAACCTTACCCTTGTAACGTGGATCAAGGAGGGTTGCCAGCCAGTATTGGTCCTTCTCCTTGATACCACGAATACGAGGATCCTTACGCAGGCTTTGCAGGATCAGGGAGGCCATGCAGCGTAGGTTTGCTGAGGCATTCGGTCCGGAGTCCTCTGGGTCACTAAGGACAACAACGTCCGCAGCCACCTCCTCCCAGCCACGTACAAGTCCATGTGTTCCTTGGGACTGATCCCTTAAAGACTGCTGATGCTGAGTGCCAGGCTCCACCTCCATACTGACACAATCTTCCTCCTCCTCCTCCTCCTCGTCCTCTTCCTGTGTGATCGGCGGGCACGCAGGAACACTGTCTGGATAAAGGGGGCCTTGAGAGCTAAGGAAGTCCTCCTCTTCCTGCCTCTGTTCTGCCTCAAGTGCCCTGTCCATTATTCCACGCAGCGTGTGCTCCAACAGGTGGACAAGGGGGACAGTGTCACTGATGCATGCACTGTCAGTGCTCACCATCCTCGTGGCCTCCTCGAATGGTGACAGGACAGTGCATGCATCCCTGATCATGGCCCACTGGCGTGGGGAAAAAAAACCAAGGTCCCCTGACCCTGTCCTGGTGCCATAGTCGCACAGGTACTCATTGATGGCCCTCTGCTGCGTGTGCAGCCGCTGCAGCATGGCCAACGTCGAGTTCCACCTGGTGGGCATGTCACAGATTAGGCGGTTCTTGGGCAGGTTAAACTCCTTTTGGAGGTCCGTCAGCCGAGCACTGGCATTATATGACCGGCGGAAATGCACAGAGACTTTCCTGGCCTGCCTCAGGACATCCTGTAAGCCCGGGTACCTGCCCAAGAACCGCTGCACCACCAAGTTAAGGACGTGAGCCAAACAGGGCACATGGGTCAGTTGTCCCTGTCGGAGGGCAGAGAGGAGGTTGGTGCCATTGTCGCAAACCACCATTCCTGCCTTAAGTTGGCGTGGCGTCAACCACCTCTGAACCTGCCCCTGCAGAGCTGACAGAACCTCTGCCCCAGTGTGGCTCCTGTCCCCCAAGCACACCAGCTCAAGCACCGCATGGCATCTTTTGGCCTGCGTACTTGCGTAGCCCCTTGAACGCCTACGGAGCACCGCTGGTTCCGAGGAAGAGGCCATGGAGGAAGAAGAAGAGGAGGGGGTGGAGGAGAGAGGTGTGTCACAATCAGCATTTTGGAGGCGTGGTGGCGGAACAACCTCCAACACTACTGCACCTTGTCCTGCATCCTTCCCAGCTGCCAGCAGAGTCACCCAATGCGCCGTGAAACTTAAGTAACGTCCCTGTCCATGCCTGCTGGACCATGAGTCAGCGGTAATATGCACCTTACCGCTGACCGCCCTGTCCAGCGAGGCATGGACATTGCCTTCCACATGCCGGTAGAGAGCCGGAATCGCCTTCCTTGAGAAAAAGTGGCGTTTGGGTACCTGCCACTGAGGAACCGCACATTCCACAAACTCACGGAAGGGGGCAGAGTCTACCAACTGAAAAGGCAGCAGTTGAAGTGCTAGCAATTTTGCCAAGCTAGCATTCAACCGCTGGGCATGTGGATGGCTGGGAGCAAACTTCTTTCGGCGGTGCAGCAGCTGGGGCAGGGAAATTTGCCTGGTACAATCTGACGTCGGTGTACCAAAAGCAGATTGCCCACAAGTACTTGGCTGTGACACACCTAATTCTACACCTTCATTCCTCTCACTGCAGGTCTCAGAGAGGACTGAAGGTCTAGTGGGGTTGGAAATCTCAGCTGATGAGGAGCAAGGAGAGATCCTCTTTGTTCTTTGGTGTGGGTCTTTCAGATACGCTTGCCAACGAACTGCATGGCAGGTCAACATATGTCTGGTCAAGCATGTGGTACCCAAGCGGGAGATGTTTTGGCCACGCGAGATACGCTTGAGACATATGTTGCAAATAGCAGCGGTGCGATCTGATGCACTCGTCTCAAAAAAGGCCCACACCAAAGAACTTTTTGAATAACGCGCAGAGACTGCAGCGCCCTGCACATGTGGAGCTTTGGGGTGTGATGCAGTCAATGTGCTGCCCTTAGGCTGGCCCCTGGAGGGCATCCTGCCTAGTTGGTGATGTGCCACCTCCTCCTCCTCCTCCTCCTCCTCTCTCCTATCAGGCACCCACGTTGAGTCAGTGACCTCATCATCCCCTCCCTCCTCATCACTGGAGCAAACCTGGCAGTATGCTGCAGCAGGGGGAGCATGACTGCCAGATTGCTGTCCTTCTTGGGCACCCCCTCTGTCCGTGCTCATGTTACTGCCTTCATTGAGCTCAGTATCATCATCAGAGCCTTCCAAACGCTGGGCATCCTCCTGGAGCATGTACCCAACACTGTGGTCAAACAGTTCGAGGGAATCCTCATGAGGACATGGTGGAGCTAGGGAAGGAGTCACTGATGACATTGAGCTGAGGGAAGAGGCCGCTGCTTTGCCAGACAAAGCACCCTGGGCATGGGTGAGAGAGGATGAGGAGGATGAGGACGGCTTGGTCATCCACTCGACCAAGTCTTCCGCATGTTGCGGCTCAACACGGCCAGCTGCCGAAAAAAAGGCCAAGCGTGTCCCATGGCCACGTGCTGATGAGGATGCACCGTCTCCACGACCAGCACTAGACACAGAGCCTGCTTGCCCTCTCTTATTGGCTTGTGACTGTCTGCCTCTCCTTCTTGGCCTTCCAGACATACTAATGGCCTGTAGCTGCACTAAGCTGGGATAGAACACCTGTAATTTTCTTCAGGTAGCTTTATATACTGTAACCAGACAAGCCTGCCTGTCAGTAGGAAGATAACAGGAACGGATCTAGCTGAACACTGTGAGCAGGACGTACTGCACTAAATGTATATAGCAGGAACGGATCTAGCTGAACACTGTGAGCAGGACGCACTGTACTAAATGTAAATAGTCTAGCTGCCTGACCGTGGTACTAATAGGATCAAAAAGAACACCTGTAATTTTCTTAAGGTAGCTTTATATACTGTAACCAGACAAGCCTGCCTGTCAGTAGGAAGATAACAGGAACGGATCTAGCTGAACACTGTGAGCAGGACGTACTGCACTAAATGTATATAGCAGGAACGGATCTAGCTGAACACTGTGAGCAGGACGCACTGTACTAAATGTAAATAGTCTAGCTGCCTGACCGTGGTACTAATAGGATCAAAAAGAACACCTGTAATTTTCTTAAGGTAGCTTTATATACTGTAACCAGACAAGCCTGCCTGTCAGTAGGAAGATAACAGGAACGGATCTAGCTGAACACTGTGAGCAGGACACACTGTACTAAATGTAAATAGTCTAGCTGCCTGACCGTGGTACTAATAGGATCAAAAAGAACACCTGTAATTTTCTTCAGGTAGCTTTATATACTGTAACCAGACAAGCCTGCCTGTCAGTAGGAAGATAACAGGAACGGATCTAGCTGAACACTGTGAGCAGGACACACTGTACTAAATGTAAATAGTCTAGCTGCCTGACCGTGGTACTAATAGGATCAAAAAGAACACCTGTAATTTTCTTCAGGTAGCTTTATATACTGTAACCAGACAAGCCTGCCTGTCAGTAGGAAGATAACAGGAACGGATCTAGCTGAACACTGTGAGCAGGACGCACTGCACTAAATGTAAATACCAGGAACGGATCTAGCTGAACACTGTGAGCAGGACGCACTGCACTGAATGTAAATAGCAGGAACGGATCTAGCTGAACACTGTGAGCAGGACGCACTGCACTGAATGTAAATAGCAGGAACGGATCTAGCTGAACACTGTGAGCAGGACGCACTGCACTGAATGTAAATAGCAGGAACGGATCTAGCTGAACACTGTGAGCAGGACGCACTGCACTGAATGTAAATAGCAGGAACGGATCTAGCTGAACACTGTGAGCAGGACGTACTGCACTAAATGTATATAGCAGGAACGGATCTAGCTGAACACTGTGAGCAGGACGCACTGCACTGAATGTAAATAGCAGGAACGGATCTAGCTGAACACTGTGAGCAGGACGCACTGCACTGAATGTAAATAGCAGGAACGGATCTAGCTGAACACTGTGAGCAGGACGTACTGCACTAAATGTATATAGCAGGAACGGATCTAGCTGAACACTGTGAGCAGGACGCACTGCACTGAATGTAAATAGCAGGAACGGATCTAGCTGAACACTGTGAGCAGGACGCACTGCACTGAATGTAAATAGCAGGAACGGATCTAGCTGAACACTGTGAGCAGGACGCACTGCACTGAATGTAAATAGCAGGAACGGATCTAGCTGAACACTGTGAGCAGGACGCACTGCACTGAATGTAAATAGCAGGAACGGATCTAGCTGAACACTGTGAGCAGGACGCACTGCACTGAATGTAAATAGCAGGAACGGATCTAGCTGAACACTGTGAGCAGGACGCACTGCACTGAATGTAAATAGCAGGAACGGATCTAGCTGAACACTGTGAGCAGGACGCACTGCACTGAATGTAAATAGCAGGAACGGATCTAGCTGAACACTGTGAGCAGGACGCACTGCACTGAATGTAAATAGCAGGAACGGATCTAGCTGAACACTGTGAGCAGGACGCACTGCACTGAATGTAAATAGCAGGAACGGATCTAGCTGAACACTGTGAGCAGGACGCACTGCACTGAATGTAAATAGCAGGAACGGATCTAGCTGAACACTGTGAGCAGGACGCACTGCACTGAATGTAAATAGCAGGAACGGATCTAGCTGAACACTGTGAGCAGGACACACTGCACTAAATAGTCTAGATAGAAGATAACAGGAACGGATCTAGCTAAACTGAATACAGTGTATATATATATATGCAACACCTGGGATGCATATATATACACAATACACTGTAAGTGCAGCTAACTGACTGACTGTTCTGCCTAATCTATCTAACTCAAATCAAATGACACTGTCTGTCTCTCTCTCTATCTCTCAGCACACCGAAACACACACTACACAGGGCCGCCGTGCAGGCGGCCTTATATAGTGTGGGGTGTGTACTAAATCCCCTGAGCCATAATTGGCCAAAGCCACCCTGGCTTTGGCCAATTACAGCTCTCTCTACTGACGGCGCTGTGATTGGCCAAGCATGCGGGTCATAGTGCATGCTTGGCCAATCATCAGCCAGCAATGCACTGCGATGCCGCAGTGAATTATGGGCCGTGACGCGCCACACGAATTTGGCGCGAACGGCCCATATCGTTCGCAATTCGACGGACGGTCGAACAGCCGATGTTCGAGTCGAACATGGGTTCGACTCGAACACGAAGCTCATCCCTACTCTCTAACAATACACGCCAAACTGAGCATGTGCAGAGTGCCCCCAAGGCTCTGTACTATCAGGAGATGGATTGGGGACAGTAAAAGAAGGGGAGGATCAGAGCAGACAGGATAAAACAGCCTTTTTACACAATGCAGAGGATTAACCCCGTAGGATTTATAGAAAATCCATAACTTCTATTGAAGGTGTGGACATGCTGAAAGTTTAATTGAAAACTATGCACAGTGTATGAAATACCTTTCAACCTACCCTCCCATGTGTTTTCGAGGTTGCGGAGAACAGAGCACATACTGCATGTGCATATCTGGTGGACGTGTCCGATCGTGAAGCAATTTTGGGACGAAATCTTCAGAATATTGTCCACCCTGCCACTTCCGACCCAGTTTTTGCCACTTCCGACCCAGTTTTTGCCTTGCTGAACCACTATGCACCTAACCTTACAAAGGCCAAATCAAAACTAGCAATGTAGATCATTACAGCTTCTAAACAGACTTAGGCCTATACATATGACCCTTGGAGACTTGGGACTCTCTAACCCGGTGTGGGAGCCTATGTTTACCCACGAGATGTCTTGGGAGGATGTGAGTAATAGAACAATCTTACAATGCAGGAATTATAATACATAAACACATATATTTATAAATTGTAATATGACTATTTTTGGTTTTTTAGAATGTGATGCATTTCCCTGAAGAAGACTTTTACTAAAACATACAGGTTGAAACGCGTTGGAATACCACCACTCGACGCCACAGTCTTCATCTGTGGTGATTGTATCGGGTGGTGTGCTGTATCACCCCTCTCCAAAAATTGTTTTTTATAGCTATGTATCATGAGCAATACAAATTTTTCAATATCTGATGTATACAGAATTTTGCAATTTATTTGAATATTTTTTTGTGTAAACTGTCATACTTTTTTTCATGACTTACTATACTAATAAAATTGGTTTTATTTAAATCAAAATCTTCATTGCCTTAAAAATCCCGTTAGAGGTTTATATATAATGTTTCTACAAACAGACTTAGGCCTGGAAATCCTCATTTCTAGGCTCGGTGGAGATTAAAAATAGGGTCACCCAAGCTATGATCCACAGTAAGATTGAGGTGACCTTCTTAGATAAGATCCCACGGCACTTGAAAATTTGGCAACTGTAGGTGGATCATTTCCTCCCTCCACACTTTGATCTCAGCTTCCTGGAACGTACAGGTTGTGAGACCAATCTCCTACCCCGGTTAATCCCCTGCCCTGATGCAGAACAGACGACCTCTCCCTCCCTCCCCCCTTGTCATCTCACCCCTCTTTGATGTTTTCCTCCTTACCCTCTGCCTTCTCTTTTTTTTTTTTCTCTCTTCTTACCTTTTCCTTTAGATATCTTTCATCTCCCTCGTCAGACGTTATCTGAAGACATGTGGTCAGGGCCTCTGTAGTTGTCCCCTGAGGCCCTCTCCACGGTCCTTATTCTCCTGTGTAAATTATTGCGCTATATCTACCGGTGCCACATGCATCCTCCCCTACATTTTTTCTACTTCTGATGTAATGTTATCATTTAGTTATTATGTACGAAGACACCTGTTCATTGTACTACTTAGTCATTGTCTCTCATGCAATGTTTGTTATTACCCACTTCCTACTATTGAACAAGAAAAACTATGGACAGTGTATGTCTCTGATGCCTAACTCATCCCAGTCTTTTTCACCCAATCACCCGATTTGGTTCAAGCCTACCTTTCCACATTTCTATATGCTGCCTAATCGCTGGGCACAGAAACGCATGGAGTACATATACCAGTTGTATGAGTATGGCTCATTTAAGTCCTTTGTACAGCTTCACGATGAGTTAGGTATCTCAAATTCTTGTCATTTTCGATATCTCCAATTAAAACATGCTGTTGCAGCTCAAGTAAGGATCAGAGAAGTTTGTTTTGGTAACTCTGTACGTGAAAAGGCCCTGTTACACCCTGAACGCTCTAACCTAATATCTTCCTTCTATAGTACCCTGTTGTTGGCCAGGTCCAACCAACTCTAAAATTTACGATCCCGTTGGCTGCAGGATATCCCGGATCTCTCTGATGACAACTGGGATGAAATCCTGCATTCTTACTTCAATTCTACCATCTCAGCTAGAGATTAACCTTTTTCAACTGTGAATATTTCATAGAATTTATTACACACCAATTCAACTTTTTAAGATGCATATGAGAGATATCCCTGACTATCATAAATGTCAAAAGCAGACTGGGGACCTTCTCCATATGCTTTGGGGGTGTGAAAAAGTTAATCTCTTCTGCTCACTAGTTACTCAATATATTGCTATGCATTTTGAAATACCCAATATATGAAATCCAAAGTGGTGTGTGCTAGGGGTACTGGAAGATTTGAACCCGGGGTCACTTATCGGAGACAATTTTTACGATTCCTGTTGTTCTATGCCAGGAAAACTGTTGTGCTACAGTGGATATATACGGAGGTTATTCAAATAATTTGTGAAAAAACTTGGTCAATCAGGTTTTGCTGCTTTATAAGTTGGCGTATGAAGTCAGGGGATGTCCGCACAAGTTTGATAAAATCTGGGGTTCATGGGCTGCACTTTTCGATACCTGTGATTTCTTTTAAATTTTTTTATTGTTTTGCGTTAAATATAGTTCAGGTTTACAAAGAAAGATAATAACATTCCTGTATATATAAGGTAACAGGCAATTGTAATGCTTGATACCTGTGATTTACAAAATGCCTAATTCATTGCTAACTTATAAGGATATGAGGCACACCATACTTACTTACTTACACTTTGTTTGATTTTTGGTTGGTACACAGTGGCATATACTATCCATCCTGGACTTATTTTTCCTACCCCTTTTAGGTATAACTATGAGACTAGTCTCAAAGATTATTTGATCAGCTAGTAAGACTTGCTGTTTTGTTTAGTTTTACTTTATTTTACGTTTTACAACTGTACTGCAGCATACTATGCTATTATTGATTATGTCACAGGTTATGTCTTCATTTTATCTATCTTTTTTATGTATATACTATTTTATGTATATCTTACCTTCACGGATGTGGAAGGCTGTTTATTGGAGGACTGTTTGACATGATATTCTGTTTTTGTTATTACAGTGTATGTGCTATATTTACTCTTTTGTTAAAACCACTCATCAATAATAAAAAAAAAAAGAATGGACTAAAAAGAGACCAGGGAGTTAGAGAAAGAGAGTGAGAGAGAGAAAAGTAGGGGGGGGGGAGGTAGTGAGGAGTGATTAAGATAGGGGCCTCCTATTTTGCTGCCTGAGGGGGTCTTCCATCAGGAGGTTCTTATGGGATGTAGAAAATTGGAATTGTAGCCAACAGAACCACGTCTTGCGAAAGTGCTCCTCCTGTTGTCCCAACAACAAGGTGAGTTCTTCCATAACCTGAATCTCATTTAATGCGTTTGTAACAAAACGTCCCACACTCCGCTTAAGTGCTTTCGTCATATACTGCTTCCTCCAGTCTGAATATAAATATCAGATATTATAATCACTGACAAAAAAGAAGTAGGCAGTACTCGTTTTGTCTGCTGAACATGAACTGTTTATTTGATCACAGGCACACAGAGATATTCAAACTTCTCATCAGTAGACTGTCCAACCAGCAGGGGGAGCTCTTGGAGGAATTCCCCCCTCCCCTCTCACAGCTAATCCATATAGACATGTACATCCCATAAGGGGTTGCCCAAAGGCAGACAGACAATAGAACAATGTAGGAAAGGGGAAAAAAAAAACTGCGCTAAGGTGAATCAAAATAGTGTACCTGAACACAAATGGTAAATAAATCTTAGATAATAAAAGCAGCGATTCTTCTGTACAACAAAATAATAGTGTAAGTATAGAAAGATAATAGAATCACGCTAAGGCATTAACTTAATAATGTGTACATTAATCCATAATACTGCCCATGTACCATGTGCATGTACCATATACCGCAAACAAATTGGCAAATAATGACGTGACACCAAAATTAAAAGCAAAAATAGACACAATAAATGTTGATGAAATTAAAACTGTATATGGCATATAGTGTAATGTTCAAACACTAAAAATGGCCAAACACCTGTGAACAAATAAATATGGTGAAATTAAAAAATATATTGGAAAAGTCCATCAAAATATGAATTAAATGTAATCTTCTATGACGTGAAAAAATCTTGTGTTCAATCCACCACCAGTGATAGAGATTTGCCGCTTACCAGAACCCCATGATCTCCCACTACAGAGGATCAGGGAAAGCCTGTATAGAAGAAGCCCTCCGGAGTTTAGCAAATGGACCCAGACTTTGAAGTGAGGAAGTGAGAGCAAAAAGCTCGTGGGGAGATCCGCATATAAGTTTTGACTCATCTGAGAGGGACATTATCCAAGAATTTGCTGATGAAAACGGTATTAGGTGCATAAATTCATGAAGGATCGTTCTTGCCAGACCAACCTGTTAATAACGAGGAGGCCACACTCATTATTTATGAGCTGTGGAGATATGATGGGATCTGAGGTTCAATAGCTCCATTTGGTATCTTTGGATGTTTCATTACCACCAACGAATCCAGAGTCTGGGTCCATTTGCTAAGCTCCGGAGGGCTTCTTCTATACAGGCTTTCCCTGATTCCATGCTTTCTATTATCTTTCTACAATAGAACAATGGGATACAGCCACACCTAACAAAGACATAGCAACCCCACCCCATCTCAATCCATCTAGCAATGGTCTCTGATGAATGGTGGACTTTATCTTCATATATCCTTGAGGTCAAACTGGGGTTCTCGGTCACCCTGTGCCCCTAATAGACACAGGGTAACTTACACATAGGAGGGGCTGGGTGAGCTGGACAAGGAGCTTCCAGTGTTCTCCAAGGTAACCTGGGTTCCCCAAGCCTCCCACCCAAAGTGACTCCCATCACAGCGTTTATCCATTGGTTGATAGATGGAGTCTGGAGTGACTTCCAGTTAGAGGAAATCCTGGACTTTGCAGCATTTAGAAGGTGGATAGTCAAAGAATTTTTGTATTTCCACTTTGAAGAAATACTTAAATGTGGAAGGCATGCTCCTGGGTTGTCAATCAGAGTGAAGTCATGAATTAAGGTACAGACTTGTGACCAATAAGGGCGCATCCAGTATATATATGAAATAGGGTACCCTCCTTGTTTTTGCATCTCCAACAGTTGGGAGATACTTCTGGGAGAAATTTACCTAATTTGGTAAGGAACCTATACCACCAGTTGAGCAACTTATATCCTGCTTATTGGAGTCTGGAGGAGATTGAGGATTTATGAGCAAAGGACACAATATAGTCAAATGGAAAACAAAACGTGTAGCGCTAAGATAAAACAGAAAAAGAATAAACCACCCACATACTGATAAGGTATAGAGCCAGTATCCTACAAACAGCTAAACTGAAACACATTTGGATTTCTCACAATGTGTAAGAATTAAGTACAGTACAGAGTCCATGAATGAGGCATAAATGAAGTAATGTTTGTAAGTGATGTGTGAACCACCTTCACCAGAATGAGATTCTATAGTCTCTGAATAGATGCTAAACACCAGATGAGTTCAAGTCCAGATTGGATGATTTATAAATCAGCTCTAGAACATCACCCCACAGTGTCTTCACACACATGCAAATCACTCTAACGGTGGAGTTGATAAAATTGGAGGCTTACCGGAGGGTTTGAACCCAAAACTGTGTATACTGTGAGGGTCAAACCGGCTTTTATTGCTTAATGGCAATGGTGGGAAGACCTTGGCGGCGTGTAGCGATCACAAGGGGTTCATAAGATGTATCTTCTTCGATCATGACATAGGATCACCCCGTTTGTAGCTGTACTGTGCAGTGAAAATGGAGATGTGTCTCATCTCCATTTTCAAAATTTCAAAATTTCAAAATTGACATCCTTTTTTTTCGACAAATAAAGCTTTCTTTTGGTGGTATTTGGTCATCTCTGCGTTTTTATTTTTTGCGCTATAAACAAAAAAAAGGAGACAATTTTGAAAAAGAAAACAAATTTTTTTACTTTTTGCTATAAAACATTTCCAAAAAAAACACAAATTTATTCATCAGTTTAGGCCGATATATATTCTGCTACATATTTTTAGTAAATAAAATTGCAATAAGCGTAGATTGATTGGTTTGTGCAAAAGTTATAGCATCTACAAAATAAGGGATAGATTTATGGCATTTTTTTTTACTAGTAATGGTGGTGATCTGCGATTTTGAGCGGGACTACGACATTGCAGCCGACAGATCTGATACCTAACTGACATTTTTTACACTTTTTTGGGGAACCAGTGACATTATTACAGTGTTCAGTGCTAAAAATATGCACTGTTATTGTACTAATGACACTGGCGGGGAAGGGGTTAACATCAAAAGTTTAAATGTGTTCCCTGTTTGTGTTTTCTAACTGTATGGGGGATGGGCTGCCTAGGGAAACACACAGATCCATCTTCCTGTAGCAGAAAGACAGGACCTGTTTGATCTCCCCTGTCAGAACAGACATTCCCACAGACAGTTCTGTCACTGTGGGAATCGCGGGTGGCTGGTAGGCATGTGCAATTTGTTTCGTTCCGAATTAGTTTTTTAACGAATTTCGACAAATTCGTTAATTCGGGAATATCCGAATTAACGAAAACCCATTTAACTAATTTTTTCCGAATATTCATAAATTCAATAAAATTGGACATTCGTAAATTCGGGCATTCGCACATTAGTAAATTAGTAAATTAGTGAATTAGTGAATTTGTAAATTCGTAAATTCGTAAATCTGAAATAATAGTGAACTTATAATAACTTAACTATTAGTAATTACTAGTAACTTTTAAATTATAGGTATTGTATTTCCTTTCAAATTTGGCTGTTAGTGATCGTAACACATACAAATTTATCCGAAGTTATGAATGATCCGAAAAAACGGAATGGAACGTAATGAATTAATAATAATGATAAATAACTATAATAATAATAACAACGTTTTATTATTATTATTTATTATTATTAATTTGTTTCGTTCCATTTGTTTAGATGCAGCATTCGTTTTGGATAATTCGTAACTTCGGATAAATTCGTATTTGTTACGTTCACTGACAGTCAAATTTGAAAGGAAATTACAATACCTATAATTTAATAGTTAGTTACTATTTAAGATTTTTGAATTTTCGGGTTTTTGGATTTTCAAACTTAGAATTTACAAATTTCCGAATTTTCTAATTTACAAATGTACGATTTTACGAATTTACGAATGTACAAATGTAAGAATGTACGAATGAACGAATGTTCGAATTTACGAAAGAACGCATTTACAAATGAACAAATTTACGAATCGCGATCATAACGAATGACCCGAAAAACGAAAAAAATAATAAACTAATGAAACGAAAACGAAAATGAACAAATTTTTTGGCTGTGCACATGTCTAGTGGCTGGCGGACATCGAGTCTGCCGGACCCACTAATTGCCTCCCCCACTGGCCAATTGGAGCCCACAAAAGCGAGTTCCTGCACTGACGTACAGCTATGGTGATTTGCAGGAACGAGCCATATTGCTACAGTATGATAGCGGCTGGTCGGGAAGCGGTTAAAGGAGTTGTAAAGTCTCAAGGCTTTTCACCTTAAAACATTCTATGCATTAAGGAGAAAACCCTTTTGTGGTGCAGTGGCCCTCGAGAGCCCCCCTTTTACTTACCTGAACCCGATCTTTCCAGAGACGAGAAGGAGCCCAGCAGCTCCAGCCACTGTCTCAGGTCCTTATTGGATAGATTGACAGCAGCAGGAGCCATTGGCTCCTGCTGCTGTCAATCAAATCCAGTGACACGGGGCGGGGCCGAGTCCTGTTATCTGTGTCAATAGAGGCAGCAGCAGGACTCGGGACCGCGCCTGCATGGGTGCCCCCCCCCCCATGGAAACGGCTCTCTTTGGGGGCAATCGATTTGGAGAAGGAGCGCCGCCCATAAAGTAGGATTGGGGCCGCTCTGTGCAAAACCCTTGCACAGAGCAGGTAAGTATAACATGTTTCTTTTTAAAAAAAAAAAAAAAAAGAAAAATGAACCTTTACAATCACTTTAAGGCACATTAAAGGGGTTGTAAACCCTCGTGTTTTTTCACCTTAATGCATCCTATGCAATAAGGTGAAAAAACACCTGGCAGTGACCGGCCCCCCAGCCCCCCCATTTTACTTACCTGAGCCCCATAATTCTGTTGGCGGTGACACACTCTCCCTCTCTCCACAGGGTCCCGGCTCTTGATCTGATAGATTGATAGCAACGCAGCCATTGGCTCCCGCTGCTGTCAATCAAATCCAATGATGCGGGCGCCGGGGGGCGGGGCCGAGTCCAGCATTCGGCGGCTATGGACGCAAATGCTGGATTCGGGAGCGCGCCCGCAAGGTAACTCCCTCGGGAGATCGCTTCTCTTAGGGGGTTATCTGATGCGTGGAGGAGCCGCGAGAGCCGCCGGGGGACCCGAGAAGAGGAGGTTCGGGGCCACTCTGTGCAGAACGAGCTGCACAGTGGAGGTAAGTATGACATGTTTGTTATTTAAAACAAAAAAAAACAAAAGAAAACCTTACAGTCACTTTAATGAAGATATTTGAAAAATACTTTGTTAAATGTTAACCTTTTAAAAAGAATACCTCTGGTATACACATTTTGCCAAGTCAAAATCTATTTTTAAAAATGTTTTTTACCTGCACATAGCGCCTTCAGAACTATGCATAGAACATTTCTTACTATTCATTTTAGGTGTAATTATCGTTTACCTCCCCTCCTCCCTCCTACCCCCCCCCCAGGAGATGGTCTTCTTGAACCCTATAGAAATCCACTGAATGGCCAGCGCACCAAGGGTCAAATTTAAACAAAGAGCAGGGCAATGCTGCAGCTATAAATCTGGGTAGGGAGGGCTAGACGAGCATAGCAGAGGAGGGGAAGGGGTTAAAGAGGGTAAGTGCACTTCAATTTCAAGTACACTTCTACTCTGCAATAAATGGCAGCTTTTTTGTGCAGTGTATTAGTTTCTCTTTACAGCTGCATATGAGAAAATGAAGAAGCGAACCCCATGTGATATTTCCACTTCACTCACTAATATTTAGTCATGTACCCATTAGGAAATCTTTCTAATGTGTGACTTCAAGCCTGCGTTTAGTCTAAACATAAAACAAAATCACCAAAAAAAAGATGGTCCTTGCAATCAATGTGAAGTGTCCCTTGTGTTGCTGATTGCAGTTTTAGTTGAAATCCAAAGTCCTCTGATACCCACCCCCTCCGACCCTCTGCAACTGTAATCTTCTGGTGCTGGGGGAGTTAATACGAGTCCAGGGACCTGTCATAGGTATTCGTCAAGAGTGAAGACTATGCCCACCCCTTCTGCCCCCCTCTCCTTTGCTAGAAGCTGTACTATAGCTTCAATGAATGGAGGAGGCACACCTTTCATTCATCTACCCCCAGTGGCAGCTGCTGCTGCATTTTTGGGAGGGGGGGTCGCAGCCGCCCGCCACCTCCTCCCCCTTGTGGTCGGTAGGTAGGTCAGTCGCACCTCTCACCCTGTCGCTCAATCATCAGCCCCTCCAGCCCCGCACTTACCCCATCTAGGTCGAGGGCAGAGCTTCCACCTCACTGGCATGACCCAGCGTCTCCTCCTCCTCGGGTTCACGACGGCTTCCCCTGCGTCTTCTCCTCCTCCTCGGCGGCCAATACGATCGATTCTCCTCTCGGGACGCCAATCGGGTCTCAGGACCTTCTTCCTGATTACATGGGAGGAGAATCGAGAAGGCATTAGCGAAGATTAATTCGCTATTGTCACACAACTGGGTGGGCTCAGGGCGCAGTGCTCTGCGCCCCGAGCCCTCCCATTTTTGAAGCCAATTAAAGGCTCTGGCTCTAATCACGTGCTTCTAAGAAAAAAAAAAACCCATTGGAATCCATGCGTCCGGCGCTCTGCATGTAGATTGGGGGCTGGATGCGTGGATTAGGGGGGCGGCGCCCCTGCGCTCTGCATGGACAGGCTGCCACTGTCTACCCCTCTTCCATTCATAAATCATGTTTCATTGCTTGAAGCTATAGTACAGGGATATGCAATTAGTGGACCTCCAGCTGTTGCAGAACTACAAGTCCCATGAGGCATAGCAAGACTCTGACAGCCAGAAGCATGACACCCAGAGGCAGAGGCATGATGGGACTTGTAGTTTTGCAACAGCTGGAGGTCCGCTAATTGCATATCCCTGCTATAGTACAACTTTTATGAATAAAGGAGGGGGCAAAAAGTGCAAGCAAAGTTGGCATTCTTGACAAGTGCCTGTGACAGGTCCCTCCAGAAGATTATGGCTGTGGGGGAAGGTGGGATCAGAGGATTTCAACAAAAACTGCAGGCAGCAGCACAAGGGACATTTTACACTGACTATCAGTACTGTCCCTTCTGGTGATTTTTTTTTTTTAATTTTTGACTAAACTTAGGCTTAAAACAGCAAATAAAAACTGACAAAAGATTATAACTCACTCTATCCAAAATGATTTAACAAAACAGTACTGTATGTTTTGCATCTATTAACCACTTCAGCCCCAGAAGAATTTGCTCCCTTAATGACCAGGCCCTTTTTTGCGAAACGGCGCAACGACGCTTTAACTGACAATTGCGCGGTCGTGCAACGCTGTACCCAAATAAAATGATGTCCTTTTTTCCCCACAAATAGAGTTTGTTAAATCATTTGATAAATCATCATTTGATCACTTCTGTGGTTTTTATTTTTTGCGCTATAAACAAAAAAAGACCAACAATTTTGAAAAAAAAAAAAAAGATTTTTTACTTTTTGCTATAATAAAAATCCCCCCCCCCCCAAAAAATGAATTTCTTCATCAGTTTAGGCCAATATGTATTCTACATATTTCTGGTTAAAAAATCACAATAAGCGTATATTGGTTGGCTTGGGAAAAAGTTATAGCGTCTACAAAATAGGGAATAGATTTGTGGCATTTTTATTATTATTTTTTTTTTTACTAGTAATGGTGGCGATCTGTGATTTGGGACTGCAACATTGCAACAGTTTTTTTGGGACCAGTGACATTTATACAGCGATCAGGACTACAAAATAGCCACTGATTACTGTATAAATGTCACTGGCAGGGAAGAGGTTAACACTAGGGGGCGATTAGGGTGTTAACTGTGCTCCCTCAGTGTGTTCTAACTGTAGGAGGTGATGGGCTACCTAGGACATGACAGATCACTGTTCCCGATGACTGGGAACAGAAGATCTCTGACAAGTCACTAGGTAGAACGGGGAATTGCCTTGTTTACATAGGCAGTTCCCCGTTCTGCCTCTGTACACCACGATCGCCGGCAGGCATTGAGTACATGGGACCCGCGGGCACGTTAGCCTCCCTGCACACACCTACTGCGGTTTGCGCAGGATAGCCGACCTGCCGCAGTATAATGATGGCGGCTGGTCAGCAAGAGGTTAAGCTCATATTAGGGATTCTGGCCCTTTAGTTAAGCAGTCAGGTTGGTTGACAGCTTAGCTGGCAGTAGGGTGACCACATTTCCAAACTGCCATTCAGGGACACCCCCCCTGCCCCCCTTACCAAAAAAAGATGGGGGGGGGGGGGGTTGGGGGAATGTAGTCTCGGGGTTGACTGGGAATTCGGTGGCAGGGGTGATTTGTCAGGCGAATGGCTGGTGTTGTACTACATTGTAATATATAATGAAATTGTTCAACTCACCATAATGCAGAATCAGTGGGGACCCTGAGCTTGTCACTTGCCACCTGATGCAGTGTGCCACTTGCCACCGATGCCTGCCCCTAGATGCAGCTTGTTACTTGCCACTGTTGCCTGCCCCCAGATGCAGCTTGTCACTTGCCACTGTTGCCTGCCCCCAGATGCAGCTTGCCACTTGCCACTGTTGCTTGCCGCCAGATGCAGCATGTCACTTGCCACCAGATGCAGTGTGCCACTTGCCACCCATTGCCTGCCACCAGATGCAGCATTTCACTTTCCACCGTTGCCTGATGCCAGATGCAGTGTGCCACTTTTCACCCATAGCTTGCCACCCGATGCAGTGTGCCACTTTCCACCCAGGCGCGGAGCAGGAAGTTAAATCTTCCCCGCTGTGAATGCTGGGGCTCTGCCTCTCTCCTCCTCATGATGTCACTGGTTGCTAGATGCGAGGTAGAGCGGCAGCTAGCAACCATTTGGGCACTGAGCCAACGGCTCACGTAAAAGGGGTCTCACCAGCCAGGGGACCACCACAGGCTGTCAGTGAGTGACAGCAGCGATGTGAGGGATATTTTAGAGGGCATCACATCGGCTCTGGTCCAGGGGGCAATTCCGGGACACTGTATTGTCCCGGAATGAGGGTGCCCGGGACCCGGGACAGACCTGCTAATTACGGGATTGTCCCGGGCAATCCGGAACACGTGGGCACCCTAGCTGCCAGGCATTGATATACATGTAGCGGTGGTTATGCATCTTCATCTTCATTGCATTGCCAGGCTGGCCGGAACTCTAAATGGACAGAGATACAGCTTGTCAGGTTTGCACAAAGGAATTCCCCCCTCCCTTCTTCTTCTCACAGACTTGTTCACAGACAAGACAGACCACTCTGCCCTTTCCCCTAGTTCTGTTTAGGCAGAGGTGAGTGAGCCAATCAAGGGAGAACTTTGGGAGATGCAAAGGACTTTGGGAGATGGAGTTCCTAGCACAAACTGATGGATTGAGATCAACACTCAGAGAACTACAGATCCCTAGAAGCACTTCTGCATGGGAGAAGTTTTACCAGAGGGGCTTTTCTGGGAAGAAATCAGAGCTACCACGAGGCAGAGAAGAGTCTGGATGTGGGGACAGAATGCTGCGGCCTTAGATCTGGGGCATCGCGCCTGCTACAGCCAGGTGGACATCTGAACTAAAGGAGGACATCTCCAGGTATCACAATCGCGATGTTCCCGTGAGGAGGTGTTAATCAGGCATGGACTGGTACTACAGCATCTTCCCCCACTACACAACTGCCAGGTCTGCCAGTGGGGTTGAGTCTGTTCTTGAGGTTGAAGAGGCAGAGTAGGGAACCAATAATATTCAAGCGGCTCCTGCGGGGGGTAGCGCTACATACAGATGATATTAAATCGCTAGAGTTTATACCTATTTTTCCGTCTGAACATTTTGCAAAATCTACAGCATTAAATCACAAGCTTTTTCTTAGAGACATGTCAGGCTGAAATGTCTGGTAATATAAAATATGTACCATCAAAGATCTGACAGTTCCCTTTGTGCAATCTAAGGTTGATACCCAAGTCGCATCTGTCAGTTTGCAACCTCGAATGACCTCTATCATTTAGTGCGGAAATTCTGAGCATTATCTTTTCCTGCCAGTCACACACCACCTCATCCACTGCAAGGATGTATATTTAAATGTGGACTTCCCACGGGTATCTGAAGCCAAATCCCACAGTGCTTCAAAGATGAATCCAACTTTCTGATGTGTTATCGCACTTTTTTTTCTGAATTTGGAAATGTTTGATATCAGAGATAAAGGCCTTACTTTATGATGTTCAAAATCATAGGACAACAGTAGTTTGCAAGGACAATTCTTGCTGAGCATCATAAGATTCTGTTAATGAATAAAATATTTCCCATAGCGGAAGAATGATTTCAAAGAAGAAGCTGGGTGAAACAAGTTAATAAAGAAGATGTGGGCTGGCATATTTGCATATTCACTACTATGTAGGTGGCAATGGATGATCCCTATGGTGATGATATAAATTAATTTTTAAAGTACTAAGAAAATTAATGGATGCTCTTTGTTGTATGATGTATGGTTTGCATGTATTAGAGCTGAATTTTAGCTAAAAACAGTCTTTAAACATTTGATGTTGTGTAGCTGCTGCATCACTCCAAGCCCGCAGTATCAGTCCCAAAGGCTTACACTCTGTGTTAAGGTGCTGGGCATTGGCGGTGCGTCCATAAGGGCGCACGGGCACCGCCCCCTCTCTCCAGCCACCCCTCTAACACCAATAGATAGATTCATACATTGCATGAATCTATCTATGGCCGCCGCTGCCACCCCCTATTCCCCCCTATACCCCCTAATTACAGCGGCAAGCTTTTTTTTTAAGCACCTGATTAGAGCCATGGGCTCTAATAGGCGTCAAAAAAGGTGACCTGCGAGCACCATGCTGGGCGCTCGCAGGTCACTCAGCTGTGTTAGAAAAGCGAATGAATAATCGCTTTCCTAACACTAAACCGCCTCCCTGCCAATCAGGTGCTCCGATATGTAACCCGTCACCTGATTGGCTGAAAAGACAGGCACTGTGATTGGATGCCTATCAGGCGTCCAATCATAGCAGAGGACTGGAAGGGAGGTTGGGAGAAGACATTGAGGAGCTGTACCACCGCCACCGAGACAGGGTAAGAACAGATGGCGGGCGGGGGGCACACTGGCAGCATTTGATATGGCACAGTGGCTGCGTTTGAGGGGGCACAGTGGGAGCATTTGAGGGGGCACAGTGGGAGCATTTGATGGGGCATAGTAAGGCTAGATTTGATGGGGCACAGTGAGGCTGCCTTTGATGGGGCACAGTGGCAGCATTTGAAATGGCACAGTGGCTGTGTTTGATGGGCAGAGTGGCTGTGTTTGATGGGCAGAGTGGCTGTGTTTTATGGGCACATTGGCTGCGTTTGATGGCACAGTGGCTGCAATTGATGGCACAGTGGCTATATTTGATGGTACAGTGGCGGCAATTGATGGGCACAGTGGCTGCGTTTGATGGCACAGTGGCTGCGATTGATGGTACAGTGGTGGAAATTGATGGGCACAGTGGTGGCAATTGATGGGCACAGTGGCTGCGATTGATGGTACAGTGAGGCTGCAATTGATGGGGTTTTTTTTCAGAATTTTTCAGTTTGTTTGCGCCCCTACAAAAATTTTGAGCACCAGCCGCCACTGGTGCTGGCAGACACAGATGGCAGAGACAGATCACACCTCACGCTAAAGTACGGTATATCATACATGTATCACCGCACACTGTATTCAACTCCAGAGTAAAATAAGTGAAATACAAGTTACAAGTCAAATCCCGACCATCAGCCTCTGACATAGAGTTGCCACCTCATCCCTTTAAACCCGAACACATAAGAATTACAAAGGTTATGAGGCTAGTTTAATGCAGATAAAGCACCAAGTGAGTTTAATTACCACCTTAATCAGCCACAGAACCTGTGTAATTAATATGCGTTCGGGTTTAAAGGGATGAGGTGGCCACCCTTCTCTGACATGTTTCACCCACATTGGGCTTAGAGGTAGATTAAGCTGAATGTGGGTGAAGCATGTCAGAGGGGCGTGGCCCAGTGGTGGCTGGTGCTCAAAATTTTTGGGAGGGGGGGTTGCGGCACAAACTAACAGCACCATACCCCCCCACCCACAGGAGATGGACAGCGGCGATCACCCCCCTGCAGAAGACGTTCTCTTCCCGGGCCCAACAGAAACAGGAAGTGTGTCCTGAGACACGATTGGCCAGGGAGTCTTAAGACTCCTTGGCCAATAGGGGCTTCCTGATTGGCCGGGAGGAGAATGAGGATTGTCACTACAAGTGGGTGTGCTCGGGGTGCATAGCCCACCCTTTTTTGAAGCATATTAGAGCCTCTGACTCTAATCACGTGCTTAAAAAGAATAAAATAAAACCCCATTGGAATCCATGCGTCCGGCGCCCTGCATGTAGATTAGGGGGCCGGACACATGGATGGGGGGGCGGCGCCCCTGTGCTCCTATTGGAGCAGCCGCCATTGGCATGACTGATGGGCAGGGATATGAACTGAAGCCTGTGTAGCACTACCTCTGCAGGGCTGCTGGTAACTGGCTCCCCTATTCCTGCACACCCAGGCAACATGCATTTTCCATTTGAATCCAGACACAAGAAATCAGTCTATGGGCTTGTTTTTGTTGTTTTTATTATAGATAACAACTTGGATGGGGTAGAGGGGTTATGGGATGCCCAACTTAACTGAAACAACAGATGGGGACAACTTCCTTCCTATGTACAGAGAAAAGATCCTGGACCGTTGGAGGATCAGCTAGCAAAAGACCCTTGCAAACTATGAGCTCTTACGTCCCCTTTGGAAAATGGCACACAATGTTGCAAAACCACATTCACTTTGGAATAGTTGAAATTCATTACTACTGTGATTCAGAGATTCAGATACATCCGAATCTCTGAATAATAAATGAAATAATGAAACTAATCGCACCTGTCTATCAATAACTGCAGCCAGATTATGGAACACCCTCTCCATGTACAGGGGTAATAACTAGGAGCATATCTTTCATAGACAAAGTTATATAGATACAGTGCCTTGAAAAAGTATTCATACCCCTTGAAGTTTTCCACATTTTGTCATGTTACAACAAAAAACATAAATGTATTTTATTGGGATTTTATATGATAGACCAACACAACGTGGTACATAATTGTGAAGTGGAAGAAAAATGATAAATGGTTTTCAAGATTTTTTACAAACAAATATGTGAAAAGTGTGGAGTGCATTTGTATTCAGCCCCCCTGAGCCAATACTTTGTAGAACCGCCTTTCACTGCAATTACTTCTGCAAGGCTTTTTGGGGATGTCTCTACCAGCTTTGCACACATAGAGAGTAACATTTTTGCCCATTCTTCTTTGCAAAATAGCGCAAGCTCTGTCAGATTGGATGGAGAGCATCTGTGAACAGCAATTTTCAGCAAGTCTTGCCACAGATTCTCAATTAGATTTAAGTCTGGACTTTGACTGGACCATTCTAACACATGAATATGCTTTGATCTAAACCATTCCATTGTAGCTCTGGCTGTATGTTTAGGGTCGTTGTCCTGCTGGAAGGTGAACCTCCGCCCCAGTCTCAAGTCTTTTGCAGACTCTAACAGGTTTTCTTGATTGCCCTGTGTTTCTCTCCATCCATCTTCCCATCAACTCAGCTTCCCTGTCCTTGCTGAAGAAAAGCATCCCCACAACATGATTCTGCCACCACCATGTTTCACGGTGGGGATGGTGTGTTCAGGGTGATGGGCAGTGTTAGTTTTCCGCCACACGTAGCGTTTTGCTTTTAGGCCAAACAGTTACATTTTGGTCTCATCTGACCAGAGCACCTTCTTCCACATGTTTGCTGTGTCCCCAGGTCGCTTCTCGAAAAACTGCAAACGGGACTTCGTATGGCTTTCTTTCAACAATGGCTTTCTTCTTGACGCTCTTCCATAAATAAAGGTCAGATTTGTGGAGAGCACGACTAATAGTTGTCCTGTGGACAGATTCTCCCACCTGAGCTGTGGATCTCTGCAGCCCCTCCAGAGTTACCATGGGCCTCTTGGCTGCTTCTCTGATGAATGTTCTCCTTGTCCAGCCTGTCAGTTTAGGTGGACGGCCATGTCTTGGTAGGTTTGCAGTTGTGCCATATTCTTTCCATTTCCAGATGATGGATTGAACTCCGTGAGATGTTCAAAGCTTGAGATATTTCTTTATAACCTAACCCTGCTTTAAACTTCCCTGCAAATTTATCCCTGACCTGTCTGGTGTGTTCCTTGGCCTTCATGATGCTGTTTGTTCACCTAGGTTCTCTAACAAACCTCTAAGGGCTTCACGGAACAGCTGTATTTATACTGAGATTAAATTACACACAGGTGAACTCTATTTACTAATTAGGTGACTTCTGAAGGCATTTGGTTCCACTAGATTTTAGTTAGGGGTATCAGAGTAAAGGGGGCTGAATACAAATGCACATCACACTTTTCAGATATTTATTTGTAAAAAAAATTGAAAACCATTTATCATTTTCCTTCCACTTCACAATTATGTGCCACTTAGTGTTGGTCTATCACATAAAATCCCAATAAAATACATTTACGTTTTTGGTTGTGACATGACAAAATGTAAAAAATGTCATGGTGTATGAATACTTTTTCAAGGCACTGTACATTCCAGAGGTGAGGAACGAGCATACAGGGCCATTGGACCAGGGAAGGATCACATATTATCATTCTCAGCCTTGCTTTTTTAACTAGTTAGCCCCTAACTGTGATCTAGCAGCTTTCTCATGTACCAGACAAGGATAAATACAACTGATTTATGGTCAGGTAGACTCAACTAAAATATCATAACAAGTCAGTAATAGCCTACCTACATATAATAATATTACACCCCTATAGATTACTGTATGTTGTTAATCATAGAAAAGCACTCAAAAGCTTAGAATATTATTGTCGCTGGTACATTTATAATTACAGTGGAACCTTGGATTACGAGCACAATCCGTTGCAAGAGAATGCTTGGAATCCAAAGCACTCGCATTTCAAAGCGAGTTTCCCAATAGAAGTCAATGGAAACTAAGATAATTTGCTCCGCATTGACTTCTATTACATGCAATACCGCATGTGGCCAGAGGTGGGGGGGCGTCGAAGAGCCTTGGAAATACTTGGGGACAGCACGGCTGAACTCGGAAAGCCTCGGAAAGACTCGGGAACGGAGTATTTCCGAGTGTTTCTGAGTATTTCCAAGTCATTCCGAGTATTTCTGAACGGCTCCAAACCGTTCCGAGTGTCCCCGGCGCCCCCGCATCTCTGGCCAAATGCGGTACTGCACCGCCCATTAGCTTTAATTCTGCTCGTTTTGCAAAACAACACTCGCAAACCGAGTCAGAATTTAAAAAAAAAAAGTTGCTCGTCTTTTAAAAAGCTCGTTAACCGTCTTACTCATAAACCAAGGTTCCACTGTATAACCCTTTTCTTCATAAATGGCAGTAGTCTTTCTCACTGGTGGAGTAATGACATTATCAACTAACCACTGTCTAGGGGAGAAAAGATTCAACGTAGGGGAGAAAAGATTCGACGTAGGGGAGAAAAGATAAATAAAAATAATGATGATGATGAATGCTATTGGCTGATTGTAACCAAAGAGGAGGAGCAGTAAAATATCTAGAACTAAGTACACACATACTTTGGCTTATGGTGTCTGTTGAAAGTTCTAGGAAGATTCGACGGAGCAGGTAAACTATACGGCGTCGTACAGTTTAGCTGCTCCGTCGAATCTTCTTTGAACATTCGACAGACACCATAAGCCTTCAATGACAGATTCGACCTTAATTTGGATTTTCGGACGAATGCAATTTTTAAAGAAAAACGAAATAAATAAAAATGAATTTCGGGAGTAACTAAATAAATTTGTTTTTGGACGAAAACGAAATTCCGAAACGAAATATTTCAGTGTGCACATGTCTACTAGGCAATAAAGGTCCCATCGTTTTGTCTATGAGAAGGATAGGCCAGTATTTCTTAAAAACATATTTTTTATAACGTACAAAAAAATAAAAAATTAAGGCAAATTCGTAATTAAAAATCTGTCTCCTTTCCTTTTACCTAAAAGAAGAACCCTTCCTGTGTCTTCAAACTCTCTAAAAACCTTTTCCAAATGCCCTTTATCATAACCTTTCTGCTTAAATCTATTTCTTATTATATCAGCTTATTTCTTGAAATCCTGAAATCTTCAGCCCCTCTACAGTTCCTCCTAATCCTGTTCTTTTGCAACATTATTTTTGCACTTTGAATAATCACAAATATAGGGATGTATCTATTTTGATCGATGTTTTTGTACAAATAGTACTTCTATCCTTAAAAATAGCCAGATCTAAAAAAAAATTATTACTTTGTTTACAAAAATCCCCATGTAAATTGAATCTCCTACGTTAAAGCGGAGTTCCACCCATTTTTTTAACCTGCAATTGTTCCCATGCCCAATCCGCAACGCAGTGGCATTACTGTGCAGGTGTAAGATCGGGAGGTGCATGCTGGGTAGCCAACTGAACCGAATCCCAGGAATAAAGAATAGCGCGCTTCAGATGCCCACAACCGCAATGGACCCCGCCCACTTCTGAGATCAGGTTAGAGTTAACCAATTCCCACCCGGTGGAAAAATGTTTCAAGTATACGACCAATATCTGGTATCCTTGTAATCTTTCACTACATGTTCTTTAATTCTTTGTTCTTCTGTTTGTTATATTATGACTTATGCAATGTGATAAGAAATACCAAAACAACTGTAATTAATATTGTTGGATCTGTATACTTTAACCACTTCAGCCCCAGAGTATTTGGCTGCTCAATGACCAGAGCATTTTTTACAATTTGGCACTGTGCTGCTTTAACTGGTAAGTATGCAGTCATGCAATGCTGTACCCAAATGAAATTTGCGTCCTTTTTTTCCCACAAATAGAGCTTTCTTTTGATGGTATTTGATTGTCTCTGCGATTTTTATTTTTTGCGATATAAATGGAAAAAGACCGAAAATTTTGAAAAAAAAAAGATATTTTCTACTTTTCGTTATTAAAAAAATCCAATAAACTCAATTTTAGTCATATATTTAGGCCAAAATGTATTCAGCCACATGTCTTTGGTAGCAAAAATGTCAATACGTGTATATTTATTGGTTTGCACAAAAGTTATAGCTTCTACAAACTAGAATACATTTTCTGGAATTTACGCAGCTTTTAGTTTATGACTGCCTATCTCATTTCTTGAGGTGCTAAAATGGCAGGGCAGTACAACCCCCCCCCCCCCCCCCCCAAATGACCCCATTCTGGAAAGTAGACACCCCAAGGAAATTGCTGAGAGGCTTGTTGAGCCCATTGAATATTTTATTTTTTGTCACAAGGGATTGAAAAATGACAAAAAAAAAAAAAATTACACAAAGTTGTCACTAAATGATATATTGCTCACACATGCCATGGTTATATGTGGAATTACACCCCAAAATACATTCTGCTGCCTCTTCTGAGTACGGGGATACCACAAGTGTGAGACTTTTTGGGAGCCTAGCCATGTCCGGGCCCCCGAAAACCAAGCACCGCCTTCAGGATTTCTAACGGAGTACATTTTTTATTTCACTCCTCACTACCTATCACAGTTTCGAAGGCCATAAAATGCCAAGATAGCACAAAACCCCCCCAAATGAACTCGTTTTGGAAGTCCATTGAATATTTTATATTTTGCCACAAGTTGCAGGAAAATGACAAACTTTTTTTTTTTTTTTACACAAAGTTGTCACTTAATTATATTTCTCGAACATGCCATGGACATTAGTGAAATTACGCCCCAAAATACATTCTGCTGCTTCTCCTGAGTATGGGGATACCACATGTGTGAGACTTTTTGGGAGCCTAGCCGCATATGGGACCCCGAAAACCAATCACCGCCTTCAGGATTTCTAAGGGCGTAAATTTTTGATTTCACTCCTCACTACCTATCACAGTTTCCAAGGCCATAAAATGTCAAGCTATTTGCTGAGAGGCATGTTGAGTATTTTGCAGATCTCGCTTTTTGTCACAAAGTTTTGAAGATTGAAAAAGGAAAAAAAAAATGTTTTTTTCTTTTCTTTCTTCATTTTCAAAAACAAATGAGAGCTGCAAAATACACACCCTGCCTCTTAGCAAATACCTTGGGGTGTCTACTCTTCAAAATGGGGTCATTTGGGGGGTTTTGTGCTGTCTGGACATTTCAGGGCCTCCGTAACTGTGATAGATAGTGAGGAAGTGAAGTCACCATTTTACGTCCTTAGAAATCCTGAAAGCAGTGCTTGGTTTTAGGGTCTTGTACACGGCTAGACTGCCAAAGAGTCCCACACATGTGGTATCCCCATACTCAGGAGAAGCAGCAGAATGTATTTTGGGGTGTAATTCCACATATAACCATGCTATGTTTGAACAATATATCATTTAGTGAAAGCTTTGTGGAAAAAAAAATTCATTTTCCCGAAACATGTGGCAACATGCCTCTTAGCAAATAGCTTGAAGTGTCTACTTTCCAAGATAGGGTCATTTGGGGGGTGGGGGGGGGGGGGGTTGTGCTATCTTGACATTTCATGGCCTCTGAAACTGTGATAGGTAGTGAGGAGTGAAATCACCATTTTATGCCCTTAGAAAGCCTCAAGGCGGTGCTTGTTTGTATTTCGGGGTACATGGCTATGCTCCCAAAAAGTCTTACACATGTGGTATCCCTGTACTCAGGAGAAGCAGCAGAATGTATTTTGGGGTGAAATTTGACATATGCTCATGCCATGTTTAAGCATTATATTATTTAGTGACAACTTTGTGCAAAAAAAAAAGTTTGTAATTTTCCCGAAACTTGTGGCAAAATATAAAATATTCTATGGACTCAACATGTCTATCAGCAAATAGCTTGGGGTATCTACTTTCCAAAAAGGGGACTTTTGGGGGGGGGGGGTTTGAACTGTCCTGGCATTTTATGTATTATGCATACATTTAGAAGCTTATGTCACATATCACCCACTCTTCTAACCGCTTGAAGACAAAGCCCTTTCTGACACTTTTTGTTTACATGAAAAAATATTTTTTTTTTTGCTAGAAAATTACATTGAACCCCCAAACATTATATATTTTTTTAAAGCAAAGGCCCTACAGATTAAAATGGTGGGTGTTTGTTTTTTTCACACAGTATTTGCGCAGAGATTTTTCAAACGCAATTTTTTTGGAAAAAAAACACTTTTTAAAATTTTAATGCACCAAAACACACTATTATGCCCAAATGTTTGATAATTTTAAAAAGATGATCTTATGCCGAGTACATGGATACCAAACTAGACATGCTTTAAAATTGTGGTGCACAAACGTACCCCGGCGACAAACTACATACATTTTTAAAAGCCTTTAAAATCCTTTACAGGTTACCACTTTAGATTTACAGAGGAGGTCTACTGCTAAAATTACTGCCCTTGATCCGACCTTCGCGGTGATACCTCACATGCATGGTGCAATTACTGTTTACATATGACACCAGACCGACACTTGCATTTGCCTTTGCGCATGAGCACGGGGGTACAGGGGTGCTTTTATTCTTTTTTATTTTTTTAATTATTTATTTTGCCTTTTTTTTTTTTTTTTTAAACTGTTCCTTTCATTTTTTTAAAATCATTTTTATTGATATGTAAATATCCCCTATGATAGCAATAGGTAGTAACAGGTGCTCTTTTTTGAAAAAATTTGGGTCTATTAGACCCTAGATCTCTCCTCTGCCCTCAAAGCATCTGACCACACCCAGATCGGTGTGATAAAATGCTTTCTTAATTTCCCAATGGCGCTGTTTATATTCGGCGAAACCTGTCATTATATGCTTGTAGCTTCCGGGTTTCTTAGGCTAAAGAGATGATTGGAGCCATTCTGGTCTCCGATCAGCTCTATGGTCAGCTGGTGGAACCACCGGCTGCATTCTCGGGTTCCCTGTTGGGACTGGAGAGCCTGAGAAAACCATGGAAGACGGTGAGGGGAGGGGGGACGTTCCCTCCCACTGCTTGTAAAAGCAGTCTAGAGGCTAATTAACCACTAGGATTGCTTTTACATAAAAGCAGACTGCTGGCTGATAAGAATGATACCAAGTTGATACCTAAACCTGCAAGCATCATTCTGGTATAACCACTCAAAGTCCAGCAACATACCAGTACGTTGCTGGTCCTTGTAGGGTATATATTGTAATGTTCTTTTTTCATGCAGCCTGTGGGCTGAACGAAAAAAAGAGATTGATCGGTGGGCCTGCCCACCATTGGAATATCGCCCTTCATCCACCCACTTCTAATGATGGGCATACATGCACCATTTTTTTTTTTTTTAACTGTGGTGGTGAAATCACCTTTTACAACGTGGAGTCGATGATTTACTAATTGTGAGAGCAAACGCTGTTGCTGTCAAGATAAATAAATCAGTACTGCAGCTAAATGGTGTACCTGAAAAGCAAACAATGGTAACGATAAAACATTAACTCAATAAAACTTTGACTTTGCCCTGCGACTTTCATGCGACTTTAATGAACGGGATCCGACTTTGATCAGACCATACCAGGCACTTTAAGTCTGGTATGAATCTTGACGGGGGAACACCATAACAAATTAGAAGAAAAACAAAAAACAGCGTGGTGTACCCCCCGCCAAGACCATACCAGACCCTTCGATCCAGTAAGGATTTTGAGGGGAAATCCCACGCCAAAAAATGTAAAAGAACAGCGTGGGGTCCCCCCTCCCCATTCCATACCAGACCCTTATCCGAGCATGCAGCCCAGCAGGTCAGGAAAGGGGGGGGGGAGTGAGCACCCCCCCTTCCTGGACCATACCAGGCTGCATGCCCTCAACATTGGGGGGTGGGTGCAACACCAAAGCACCTTGTTCCAATGTTGATGGGGACAAGGGCCTCTTCCGGACAACTCTGGGCGGTGGTTGTGGGGGTCTACGGGCGGGGGCTTATCGGAATCTGGAAGCTCCCTTTAACTCCCCCATGTGAATGAGTATGGGGTACGTTGTACCCCTACTCATTCAACTAAAAAAAGTGTAGTGTAAATAAAAACAAGAGACGGTTTTGACAAGTCTTTTATCAAATGTGAAAAATGTCCCCTGTTGTTGCTCCAAGGTGTCTTCTTTCTCTGGTTCCGCAACTGATGTGTTCTTCCTCTGGTCTTCTTCCTCCTGCTGCTGTCCTCTCCCTCCAGTGATGTGTTCTTACCCTGGTCTTCTCCTTCCCGTCTTCTCCTCCGCTGCTGTCTTCTCCGCCACTCTTTTCTTCTCTGCCACCAACCCGGTCCTGCTTCAACGCTGGCACCCGCCGTTGTGTCTTCAATGTCTGTGAGTTCTTATATAAGCATGGAGCATGGCCATCCGGTGCCGTCACAAGGAGACCCCGCCCCTTGTGACGTCATGTGACATTTTTTTTTCAATTTTGGCGTGGGGTTCCCCTTCAAGATCTTCAGAGCACAAGCCGCATTCCACCACTTGGATCAGTCAAGATGACGATCCTGACTTCCATTCAAATCAATGGGCTGAAATTAAGCTCAAGTCGGACCTAAGTAGCGCAGGAAGCATTTTCAAAGTCGGATCGCCTCAAGTCAGGCCCTCTCATAGGGAACCATCGATTCTGACATGTCATGCGACTTGTACTATGGAAGTTGTAGCACAGGTCGGACCAATGTGAACCAGCCCTAAATGTGTTTGCATTAAGAGGGCGCAGCTGTCCTTTATTACAATTATACTTTTGCACAGGTAATTTAATACCACATTTTTTTACATTTGTCCACGCTGGATCAGTGTAACTGTGCGATAAAATCTATACCTTGAAATCAGCTTTAACTAGTTACGGACCGCCCGCTGCAATTGTACTGCGGCAGGTTTACTCCCCTGTGCGAATCGCCGTCATTGTCCATCGGGCGCGTACACGGCGATTTGTGGGCGCGTGCGTGCCGCCGAAGGCACACCCATTCGCGAACGGGGGGAGCCAACCAGCAGGTTCGACGGACTTGATTTCTGCTGGTCACCCGCCATTGCTCCAGAAACAGGCAGAATGGGGATCTGTCAGTGTAAACTAACAGATCCTCATTCTGTCAGGGGAGGAGAGAGCGAGATCGTCTGTTCCTAGTGATTAGGAACATCGATCTCTCTCCTCCTCCAGTCAGCCCAGCCCCCATACAGTTAGCAACACCTCCCAGGGAACACACTTAACCCCTTGATCGCCCCCTAGTGTTAACACCTTCCCTACCAGTGACAATTCTACAGTAATCAGTGGCTATTTATAGTACTGATCGCTGTATAAATGTCACTGGTCCAAAAAAAGTGTCCCATCTGTCCGCCGCAATGTCGCAGTCCCGCTAAACATCGCAGATCACCACCATTACTAGTAAAAAAAATGGTAATTGGGATTTTTTTTACCAAAAGTATGTAGAAGAATACATATTGGCCTAAACTGATGAAGAATTTTTTTTTTTTTTTTTTAATTTTGTTTTGGATATTTATTATAGCAAAAAGTAAAAAAGATTGTTTTTTTTCTTCTAAGTTGTCCGTCTTTTTTTGTTTATAGTGCAAAACATAAAAATCACAGAGGTGATCAAATGCCACCTATTTGTTGGAAAAAAAGGACGTCAATTTTGTTTGGGTACAGCATCGCACGACCGCGCAGTTGTCGGTGCCGTATCGCAAAAAATGGCAAAAAATGTCAAAGTACATACAATCAAATTAGAAATATAAATAAATCACATCATACATTGCTCACTTGACCAGATCATAACAAACTGCTATAAGTGTAGCCTTTACAAAAGCTTGCTGGTTTCAAAGCTATGAATGTTCAGTTAGTTTTGTTACAATTGATAGCAGATTAGATTTATATCCCTATAGGGTTATTGTGATTTCTCCCTGTGCTCGGAAAAGATAATCTGATGAAAGAAAAAAAAATGAAAGCACACTCCTGCCCCAGCAAATGAATTGCTTTTGCAGTGACATTTCATCGAGGGCTGATTCATCAGAATTCCAAATGAATTCATCAGAAGAGCACAAAGTGGTGCCCTTAATCCTGCCAGTTGTTATGTGGCGGCAGAAATGAGATAAGCACTGCTGGCCTCCCTGTTCACACATTTACCATCCTCCTTATACACACACTGTCCTGTCAACCCGCAAAGTGTATTGGCTCCTTATACAGCGGACAGCATAATGCTTTAGCTAATTCATGTACTTACAGCTAGTGTGTTATGTAAGTGTCTGCGAAAAGAACTGATTGAAGTTGCATGTGGCGCACATCAAGTGCTTCTCTTTGTGCTATCAGTGAAGTTTAGAAATATGAAAGTGAAATTCTGAGTTCTTGCTTATGGAAATACAGGTGTGATCTATTAACTGGTCCCCAATGATACAACTGGGATGTTTTGTACCCGGTTTTCAGTTTTACATTTTCAGGTGCGCTTCCATTAAACTCTACTTACGTTTTGTGAAAGCACATCAAAGGTTCAAGCATGCAGGATTTTGATGCGGGTTTTATGATGAACCCGGCACATCTGAGCCCATTTCAAATTTGACAGGTGCTGCGGTGGAGAGGAACCCCTGCAAGAGGGGGCTATATTGGAGATGGGGTGGTGGGGGTCTGCTTGGCACCACGTTACATCCTAAATATACACTTAAAGCGTAACTCCACTTTTGTTGAAAAAAAATATTCCCTTCTGGGTAATCTATGTACATTGCAAGGATTATAACAATCATTGTTGCAGATTCCTACCATTTGTTATTCTGAAGAATTCCCTGTTTGTTCCTCTGTGCCTCTGAGCTGAGCGGAGTGGTTTCATAATTATCAGTCAGCTGTGCAGCTGCACAGCACTAATGAGGAAAGCTGCTGGGCCTGCATCCCTTTAGATGTGTTCCTATTGGGAGTATCCCACCAAAAATGATATTTTTGTTGCAGGGGATGCCTAAAATCTGACTTGTATGTTTGGCAGACTTCTGGGAAAATTGGTGAGCCAATCACACAAGCAGGAAATTATGTTTCTGGGAAGTGGTCAGTACACATTCTGTGTACAGTACAACTCCATGTAGCCATATTGCTTCACATTTATAGAAAATTACAGATTGAAAAGGAAAGGTTATTTTTAATAACATTCAATTACAGTATGACTTGTATCGCAATTGTACACGCTATATTATTTTTTTCTTTATTTGCTATTTTATCCCCCACGAAAGTGGAGTTAACCTTTAAATGTGGAGTTAGCCTTAAATAAAAAATAAATGCATGGCAAAAGACCAACATTACCTTGCCTGAATTCATGAATTCCAAAATAAGCAAATGCTGTGTTCTCTGTGTAGTACTACCCCGCTGGGAGCCTCTGAGTAGGTTGGGTCTTCTGTTTTTCTCAAGAATCTCAGTCCCTTTGACACACTAGGTTGAGTCTACTAATGTATAATATCACAGGAATTCACTGAAAGTATTAGTACCAAATAATAGTGCTATATCAAAGAAAACAGGCACCAAACCAGGTTGTAAATGCAAACTTCATATACTGTAACCCAATATGGTTGGCAACTAGGCAAGCATAACGTGGAATAACTATGGTAATAATACAATTTAGCATACATAGTGATTAGCAGTAAGGACTAGGCATAAGATGACATTAGGCGTCCAGATCGGCATAAGCAGTAGCAAGGCCACCTCAAGTGTAGCAATGAGCAGTAGGAAAGTTTAATCTACTGAATGCTGGAACTTTACTGCCAGAGTGCATTTATGGTGATGCTAGTACTAGACCGACTGGGTATGTACTGTCCAAAGTAATAGGAGGATGGTAGCGGAGGGGACAGGGGAACAAAGGGGGCTTGCAGAATAATTATTATGGAAGGGACAGTCCTCTGAGATGTTATTTTGCTGGCTATTGTTGGGGCCCTTTAGGAGTGTTGTTGCACTTAACAGCAGTCCCATTTAATCTGCATGCAGTATAGTAGTAGCAGTATATCTCAGCAGAGGTGCAAGGTAGATGTGGTTGAGATGTGGTAAAGGCTCGGAATAATGTGGTATAGAGTACTGTATCGGTGCAGCATGGATTGGGTACACTTGGTGCTCTGCTCTCAGTGGCTCAGTCCCTGCTAGCAGTATCAGAAATGGGCTAATCGCCCTCTCACCAGTCCCTGTGATGCTATGGTGACCTCTCACTGAAGGAAGGGGGAGCCCCACAGTGTTTTCCCCAAAAGCCTCCAGTGATCAGCGGTGGGAAGCAGAAGGTGAGTGGATGCTCCAATCTCCCTGCAGTAGCAGTGCAGGTGATGTAATGTGGGCAGCGCTGCCCCCAGGGTGTCCTCACTCCCAGTCTATGGCTCAGGTCTCCACTGCTATGGTGTCCAACTGGCAGGCGAATATCCAGACAAAGGTATCTCTAACTCCCTCGGAGCCAAGAGAAAGAACTTTCCCGGGCAGTTAAAAAAAAAAATCATCTCTCCACTCCTGCTACTGAACAGTTCATACTGGGATCTGTAGTGTAGGTAGTGCCATTATATGGCTACCATCTCAGACTACAACTGCCAGGAGTATCAGCGCTTTGCATAGAAATCTATGGGCTTGCTTGGGTTTCTGGGGGGTTAAAAGGGTCCCGCTAGCGGCGCCAAAGCACCCCTACAACAGCGGTAAAGCGCCGGTAAATCTAGCGGCACTTTACCGCTAATACCTGCACAGGCCCAGTGTGAAAGGGGTCTTAATGTGAATCTAATCCTAATAACAAACATTTAATATAGAATTGTATCTCCTTCGAGATAGTGACTGTGTTCGTTTTCTTTTTTCAAGATTTTTATTTATTTTTTGTAATTTGTATTTGGTAATCCTGCAAACAGCACAGGGTGACTACATTTACTCCTCCACTGTGTCTATGGAGGGAACCTGGCTTTACTACTAAGAGGGCTTCTGTTTTTTTTTTTTATCCCCATTACATGGTGACTGATGAAACATTTTTCTTTCTGTACTTGTTAAAAGTGTACTAAACATAATAAAAGAAAACAAATGCAGATCCCCCCCCCCACCCACACACACACAATCTAAGGACAAAATAAGCTATATAGCAATATTTAAAGTAATTCATTTCATTTCTGTTCATGGGTTTATATTCTTTAACAGAGTCCCAGCGCAAGTGATAACAATTTTGCTGTGTGTTTAATAAAGTGGAATTAATCTGCAAACCGTTGAAAGCCAATTAAAGTTTTTAAACAGATTAAAACTCGTTTAGAGAGGTCAGGATTATTCCTGTATTCTCCTGTGATCCCATATCTATGCGAGGTAATAGGAAATACTGTAGATAATAAGAAAAAATGTTAATGAATCCCAAAAGAATTACCGTGTCTCTTAATTTTTTTTTTGTTCTTGAAGCATGCTTAAAGTGATCGCTAAACTAAAAAAAAAAAATAAAAAATAAAAGCTTTCCCTGTGAAGAAGACAGTAGATGCTTACCTCTCCTGCTGCCCATGGTGCCAAATGCCAATTTATTAAAGTGAAAACCCCCCCGAAGCAGCAACCAACACTACCTGAAGTGTTAATCTCCTGTTCCCCTGCTGTGCACAGTGGTTCCCTCTGCCAACCCTTACATTACCATTGATGTCCTGCAGTAACCTGGGAGTTAGCAGAAGTAACCATAGAGTGCAGCAGGGGGGGGTTAGGAGTTTGACATTACCAGTAACGTTGGCTTCAGGGGACAATCTCACCTCATTAGAGCACCACAGGCAGCGGGAGAGGTACATATCTTCTGTCTATTATTTTTTTAAAGACTAAAGCCTTGTACACATGATTAGATTATTGTTGGCCCACAAAACCGTGGACTTTTGTCCAAAGGGCGTTGGCCCAAACTTGTCTTGCATACACACGGCCACACAATTGTTGGCCAACAATTACGAACGTAGTGACGTACTACGTTGTTTTTCAGCTCTTTAGCGCCACCCTTTGGGCTCCTTCTACTAATTTCCTGTTAGTAGAAGTTTGGTGAGTGTTGATTCGCACTTTTCATTTCGCACTTTTCATTTCGCGCTTTTCAGTTCGTTCCTGAACGGCCGTTCGTCAACCAGCCATGTTGCGGAATCGGAGGAGATAACATGTTATTTATTATTGGCCTTGGAGTTATTGCTTTGACATTATTTTTTTGGTTGAACAATGATTGGATTTGTTATATTTTCTATATTTTTGGATGCAAAGAATGCACTTTTTGGTTAAGTTCTACTGGCAGATAGCATGTCTAATTTTATTTGTTTTCTTTTTTTTAATGCACAAAAAAAAAATTGTGTAGAATAATACTTGGCTGTGTGTTTTACTTCAAATGACAGTTTGGGAGTAGGCAGTTACATTTAAAAAATACAATGTAAAATTGACAAGTGACACCAACATAGTTGTATCTTTGATTCTAAAAACTATGAGATAATGGTGTTGTGGTAACTTGACCAAAAAATAAAAAAACATAACAATATTATTCTTGATATTACTAGAAAAAAAAAAAGCCTTTTTAAATACGTTTGGCAGAACTCCACCATTATCACCAGCAAAGCAGCTTCATTATTATCCCATTAAAGAAGAAGAGAATTGTGCGCTGCATTTCGAGATTTCATAATTTGCCACGTCACGAATGTTAATTCTCCATTACGAACGCTAGTTTAAAAGACCAACCGCTTCTGGCTCGTCCTTGCTTCCGAGCATGCGTGTTTGTACTTTGGACCTTTGTCTGACGGACTTGCGTACACACGATCGGAAAAACCGACAACGCACATTTGTCCCTGGAAAATGTGAAAATCTGCGATCCAACATTTGTCCGCGGAAAGTCTGACAACAATTGTCCGATGGAGCGTACACACGGTCGGATTTACCGCTAACAGCCTGTCATCACACATTTCCCCTCGGAAAGTCCGATTGTGTGTACGAGGCTTAAGGCTGGCCATGCATGGGTCGAATTCCAAAAGAATTTTAGTTCTTCGAATTAGTGGGCCGCAACAATGGAAGATTTTCTTGCAGCCATCAACTTTGTGTGATCGGGCATGTTGGAAATTTTTTAAAAAACAAACAATTTTCTAGTCAATGATGGGAGAATCGTGTGAGAATTATTATAAAAAAAAAAAAAAAAAAAAAAAAAAAAGAAAGAAAAAGAAAAATCCCCCCCAAAAAAGAAAAGAAGATTCCCGGCCACGAAAATTATTTTCTGTAGCAACATGAGGTGAAATTGAAGGCTTGGTTGGTCGATTTTCGAAATCATTGGTGGCACCATCGGATCACAAAACACACAACATTTCTGATTTTTGAATGAAAATGCATTCAGAATTGGACCCATGTATGGCCAGCATACATTTTATTTGATTTTTTTATACAATCCACACAGGTGAGAAGCCTACTGACTCATCAAGGTTTACAGAGAGATTTTTTTTTTAAGATGACTTTTTTTTAGGTTTTTTTTACATAATACAGACAAGACACCCAGGTGAGAAGCCTAATTTCCCATCAAGGGTTACAGAGAGAGAGCTTTTTTTTTTCGATTTAGGGCCAGTGTGGCTTCGGCTTCAACAAGGCTTCGGACAGGCTTTGTCAAAGCTCTCTGAATGCTAGTCCAAGCTCCTGTCACTAAATAAAATGGTTAGCTTACAGTCCTGTTTACACCTTGCTTTTGCTTTGTTTTGCTTCTGTCAGGGCTGGGCTCAGCCCTTCCTTCTCTGAGCTGGCCGTTCAGCTGTCGGCTAATTGCCAGCTCACATCTCTCCACATTTACTCACCTGTTGATGATCCTGCTCGTCAGTCCTGCCTACTTAAGCCGTTCAGTCCAGTGTATCTCTGCCTTCTCCTTGGTCACATCTCTAGAGACACGCTCCTGCATTCCTGTTTAAAGACTTGCTTTGCTGACATCCCTTCTGGCTCCAGATCCTGCTTGCTGTTCCACTACATTGATCCCTGACTTCTGGCTTGGCTGACTATCGTTCCGGTTACTGAACATTGGCTATGTTTTGACTACGTTTGTTCTTTTTACTTTTATTATTAAACAAGTGTGATTTAACTGTACTTCTGTCTTGGTCTGATTTCATAGTTTCTGACAGCTTCCGCTTTACTTCAAAAATGATACCCTGTGTGTTTGAACATCTTTTAATTCATGGAATTTGTTGATTACTATGTCTGTATAAAAGATGTGATCACTGTATGTCAAGGAACTTTGCCTTAAATAAATAAAGAATTTAAAAAAAAAAAATGATACCCTATGTAGCTTCAGTGGTGCTTCAAAGCGTCTTTAAAGCCTCCATAGAAGTCTATGGCAAAGCTCGCTTGAAGCCCCACCAAAGCATCATCAAAACACCAAGCAAAAGCAGGTGTAAACAGGACAGTAAGCTAACTATTTTATTTAGTGACAGGGGCATTGACTGGCATTCAGAGAGCTTTAACAAAGCCTGTCTGAAGCCATGTTTTGAAGCAAGTGTAAACTAGCCCTTAGGGCTCATTTACACTTGCTTCGGCTTCAACAAGGCTTCGGACAGGCTTTGCTAAAGCTCTCTGAAAGCTAGTGAAAGCTCCTGTCACTAAATAAAATAGTTAGCTTACAGTCCTGTTTACCCCTTGCTTTTGCTTTGCTTCGGCTTCGCTTCAAAAATTATACCCCATGTAGCTTCAGTGGTGCTTCAAAGCGTCTTCAAAACCTCCATAGAAGTCTATGGCAAAGCTCACTTGAAGCCCCACCAAAGCACCGAGTAAAAGCAAAGTGTATACAGGACTGTAAGCTAACCATTTTATTTAGTGACAGAAGCGTTGACTGGCGTTCAGAGAGCTTTAACAAAGCCTGTCCGAAGCCATGTTTTGAAACAAGTGTAATCTAGCCCTAAAAGACCAACTCTGGGGAAAATAAAAAAAATTCTCCTATGAAGAAGCTGCAGGGACTGGTTTTACACCACTGTTGCAAGCTGAAAACTTGAATCCGCTGCCTTGCAATTAGCAGCAGTGTTGTCAGCCTGCCATCGCTAGATTGATTTCTGTCCAACAACAAAGTTAAAAGACTTTTCTTTATCAAAAGCTGCAGCCAATCAGCTGCAGCTTCTGATCAGTCTGTTCTGACAGAGCTTAGTCCTGCTGTCAGAATACAATTTCCTGGTGGAGAGGATTACTCCGTCCACTTTGTGTGGTGGAGGAATCTGTTTTTTTTTTCTTTTTTCAGCCCTGTTGGCTGAACAGCAACAAATCTACTATGGCCAGCTAAAAGGAGTTGTAAAGGCAGAAGGTTTTTTAATCATAATGCATTCTATGCATTAAAATAAAAAGTCTTCTGTGTGTAGCAGCTGCCCAGCCCCCCCCCCCCCTAATACTTACCTGAGCCCCCAATCTGTCCAGGGATGTCCACGAATCCCTCAGCCATCAGGACTCTCCCTCCTGATTGGCTGAGACACAGAAGCGGCGCCATTGGCTCCCACGGCTGTCCATCAAAGTCAGTTAGCTAATCAGGGGAGAGAGGGCGCAGGGCCGTACGGCAACTCCGTGTCTGAATGGATACACGGAGCTGCAGCTTGGCTCGGGTGCCCCCATAGCAAGCTGCTGACTGTGGGGGCACTCGATAAGAGGGAGGGGCCAGGAGCAGCCAAGAGGCACCCAAGAAGAGGGGGATCCAGGCTGCCCTGTGCAAAACCAACTGCACAGAGGAGGTGAGTATAACATATTTGTTATTTTGAAAAAATGTAAAAAAAAAGAAATCGAGACTTTACAATCACTTTAAGTCTTTACCAACACATAATGTAAGTTCCCTAAAGATCTTTCTCAACTTCAAAAAGATAAAGTAGTCATATACATGGCATGATGTCATCAAAGAAATGAATCAGCTGGTGTCATCAAGCTGTAATGCCTCAGACTGTAATTATACCTCCACAAATGTCTCCAAAGCAGTCTCAATCTTAATGCAACACACATATTTTGATGAATGAGGGGCTTTCAACACGAAAAACATGTGAAAATGAAAGCATGTGTATAAATGTCTCTCACCTTCAATCTATCCCTAACAATTTACCCTAGCCTTAAAGTTATGGTAAGGTCTCTTTTTTTTTCTCTAAAAATAACAAACATGTTATAATTTCCTGATCTGTGTAGTGGTTTTGCACAGAGCAACCTGGATCCTCCACTTCTCGGGTCTCTCTTCGGTGCTCTGGCCCCTCCCTCCTGTCGAGTGCCCCCACAGCAAGCAACATGCTATGGGGGCACCTGAGCAGAGCTGCAGCTCTGCGTGTCCGTTCAGGCACAGAACCCGGTTCGGCCCCGCCCCCTTTCTCTCCTGATTGGCTGACTTTGATTGACAGCATCAGGAGCCAATGGCGCCACTGCTGTGTCTCAGCCAATCAGGAGGGAGAGTCCCGGGCGGTTGCTGCACACAGAAGGCTTTTTATCTTAATGCATTGAATGTCTGGATAGTACAGAGCCTTTGGAGTCAGGCTGCACATGCTCAGTTTGGTGTGCTCAGTTTCGATCCTGTCTTCTCTGATCATCTCCTTCTTCCACTGTTTCCAAAAAAAAAAAAAAAAGGTTATTTACAGAGTCAGGGGACAGGCTGCACATTTTTAATCTTGGGACAGTGCATGTGATCCGTACAGGACCCAGAGCGTCAGGGGTCCTGCATTCTCATAGGCCAATTGTGGGAGGATAAAAACTCCTCCCACAAGTAGACATGTGCAGTTTGTTTCGTTCCCAATTGAAATTCGGACGATTTTTTGTTTTTCGGAAATTCGGATGTATACGAATTTCCGAATTACAATAGTACCGAATTTAAACGAATCTGAAATAATTTAAAAAAAAAAAAAAAAAATTCGAATGGTTTTCGAATACTTTTTGAATTCGAATAGTTTTCAAATTCGAAACATTTTTGAATTGTTTTCAAATTCGAAAAGTTTTCAAATACAAATGGTTTTCCAATAGAGAATAAAATAGAATAGAAAATAAAGCAATAAAATAGAAAAAAAAATAATAGACTACAAAAGAATATAACAGAAAATAAAAGAATAGAATATAATAGAGTAAAACAGAACAAAATAGAATAGAAAATAAAAGAACAGAATAGACTAGAATATAATAGCAACAAATATAATAGAATAGAATAACATAGAAAGAATATAACCACCTTCTAAAATTCAAATTTCAAATAGAATACATTTGAATTTGAATACATAAGAAAATAATAGAGTAGAAAAGAATAGAATAGAAAAAAATAGAATAGAATAGAGTTTAATAGAATAGAAAAGAATAGAATTTTTTAAAAAATAGAATAGAATAGAAAGAATATAACCATTTCCCAAAATTGTAATAGAATCAATTCGAATTTTAATAGAATATAAAAGAATAGATTAGAATAGGAAAATGGTTATATTCATTCTATTTTGTTGTTTTTTTCTATACTATTGTGTTATTTTCTATTCTATTCAAATTTGAATTCTATTCTATTTGTATTTTGGAAAATGGTTATATTATTTCTATTCTATTCTATTTTTTTAATTCTATTTTTTTTTCTATTCTATTCAAATTTCATGGTTATAATCTTTCTATTTTATTCTATTCTTTTTATTCTATTCTATTCCTTTCCAATCTGTTCTATTCTTTTCTTTTATTTTCTATCCTATTTTGTTCTGTTTTACTCTGTTATATTATATTCTTTTATTTTATGTTATATTCTTTTCTATTCTATTCCTTTATTTTCTATTCTATTTTATTCTCTTTGGAAATTTCAAAACTATTCGCATTTAAAAATTTTTCGCATTCGAAAACTATTCATAATTAATTTGAAAACTTTTCGAATTGATCCGAATTCGAATTAGAAAAATTCAAATTGATTTGAAAACAAATAAATTAAACGAATTCCGCAAACAAATGAAACGAATGAAATAAATTTAACGAAAACAAATTTATGTAAATAACGAAACTAAAGCTAAGCTCATTTTTTCATTCTGCACATGTCTACCTACAAGCTTTAACCAGACACTGACAGACGTCACAAGACTGCTCTAACTGCTGATGAGAAAAGGTATTTAGCAGTTTATATTTACTAAAATAATTGCATTAAAAAACACCACACACACTTAATTCCGAATATGTCTTTCTCCCTCTCGTTCTCACATTTACTACCAAATAACTTTAGGAATAAGTAACTGGATTTTTCTTTATATCTACTTGCTTTTTAGTTATTTTTTTACATTTTGGCTTAATTTCCTATGGCCAATAATATCTCCACTTCTACTTTTACATAAGTCCACTTTTCCTTTCTATCCCCCCAGTACAAAGTTTCCATACTCCATTTCTCCACCTTCCCATCCCTTCTTCTTTCTTTTTTTCCCCCATCTTCTTTCTATTTGTATTAACTTTTCTTCTTGCTATTTTCTATCTTTATACATCCCCACTTGTTCTTTGATTTATGATGATTTCATCTCTCATTTTCCCCTCCATTTCCATCTGACATTCTTCATCATAGCAGTTTGCTCTTTTTTGCTTTTCTTTCAATTTACAACAGTTGGTCTGCTCAGAGAACAATATGGACAGGAAGTGGAATGCAGGCTAGAGAAGAAAGGTTTGAATTTAAAAGATGAATGGAACTAAATTTAGAAAGCAGTCGCATAGCCTGCAGACCTGTCCAACTCAATATTTATTCAGATATTATTACATGTATTTTTAAATGCGGTTAGTATAATTACCTGAAATGTATTTTTACAATAGTTTGCTAAAAATCTCTGCATAGCAGAAATCAACTTTAAACCCTTTCACGCTTAAGCCTATTTCTGACTTTCTGACATTTGTTGCTTACAAGTTAAAATCAGTATTGTTTGCTAGAAAATGACTTAGAACCCCCAAACATTTTATATATATATATAGATATATATATATATATCTATATATATATCTATATATATATATATATATAGATATACAGTGCCTTGCGAAAGTATTCGGCCCCCTTGAACTTTTCAACCTTTTGCCACATTTCAGGCTTCAAACATAAAGATATAAAATTTTTATTTTTTGTGAAGAATCACCAACAAGTGGGACACAATTGTGAAGTGGAACGAAATCTATTGGATTGTTGAAACTTTTTTTAACTAATAAAAAAATGAAAAGTGGTGCGTGCAAAATTATTCGGCCCCTTGCGTTAATACTTTGTAGAGCCACCTTTTGCTGCGATTACAGCTGCAAGTCGCTTGGGGTATGTCTCTATCAGTTTTGCACATCGAGAGACTGAAATTCTTGCCCATTCTTCCTTGCAAAACAGCTCGAGCTCAGTGAGGTTGGATAGAGAGCGTTTGTGAACAGCAGTTTTCAGCTCTTTCCACAGATTCTCGATTGGATTCAGGTCTGGACTTTGACTTGGTCATTCTAACACCTGGATACGTTTATTTGTGAACCATTCCTTTGTGGATTTTGCTGTATGTTTGGGATCATTGTCTTGTTGGAAGATAAATCTCCGTCCCAGTTTCAGGTCTTTTGCAGACTCCAACAGGTTTTCATCCAGAATGGTCCTGTATTTGGCTGCATCCATCTTCCCCTCAATTTTAACCATCTTCCCTGTCCCTGCTGAAGAAAAGCAGGCCCAAACCATGATGCTGCCACCACCATGTTTGACAGTGGGGGTGGTGTGTTGAGTGTGATGAGCTGTGTTGCTTTTACGCCAAACATATCGTTTTGCATTGTGGCCAAAAAGTTCGATTTTGGTTTCATCGGACCAGAGCACCTTCTTCCACATGTTTGGTGTGTCTCCCAGGTGGCTTGTGGCAAACTTTAGACGAGACTTTTATGGATATCTTTGAGAAATGGCTTTCTTCTTGCCACTCTTCCATAAAGGCCAGATTTGTGCAGTGTACGACTGATTGTTGTCCTATGGACCGACTCTCCCACCTCAGCTGTAGTTCTCTGCAGTTCATCCAGAGTGATCATGGGCCTCTTGGCTGCATCTCTGATCAGTCTTCTCCTTGTCTGAGCTGAAAGTTTAGAGGGACAGCCAGGTCTTGGTAGATTTGCAGTGGTCTGATACTCCTTCCATTTCAAAATGATCGCTTGCACAGTGCTCCTTGGGATGTTTAAAGCTTGGGAAATCTTTTTGTATCCAAATCCGGCTTTAAACTTCTCCACAACAGTATTACGGACCTGCCTGGTGTGTTCCTTGGTCTTCATGATGCTCTCTGCGCTTTCAACAGAACCCTGAGACTATCACAGAGCAGGTGCATTTATACAGAGACTTGATTACACACAGGTGGATTCTATTTATCACCATCAGTCATTTAGGACAACATTGGATCATTCAGAGATCCTCGCTGAACTTCTGGAGTGAGTTTGCTGCACTGAAAGTAAAGGGGCCGAATAATTTTGCACGCACCACTTTTCAGTTTTTTATTTGCTAAAAAAGTTTAAAATATCCAATAGATTTCGTTCCACTTCACAATTGTGTCCCACTTGTTGGTGATTCTTGACAAAAAATGTAAATTTTATATCTTTATGTTTGAAGCCTGAAATGTGGCAAAAGGTTGAAAAGTTCCAGGGGGCCGAATACTTTTGCAAGGCACTGTATATATATATATATATATATATATATATATATATATATATATATAGATATATATATATATATATATATTTATATTTAGCAGAGACCCTAGAGACTAAAATAGTGATTGTTGCAATATTTTATGTCACACGGTATTTGCGCAGCGGTCTTACAAACGCATTTTTTTTGGTGAAAAAAGACACTTTCATTGATTAAAAAAATGAAACAGTAAAGTTAGCCCAATTTTTTGTATAATGTGAAAGATGATGTTGCGCTGAGTAAATAGATACCTAACATGTCATGCTTTGAAATTTCACACACTCGTGGAATGGCGACAAACTGTGGTACCTAAAAACCTCCATAGGTGATTTAAAAAAAAAAAAACAGTTACCAGATTAGAGTTACAGAAGAGGTCTAGTGCTAGAAATATTGCTCTAACTATGATGATCGCGGCTATACCTCACATATGTGATTTAAACACTGTTTACATTTCCTGGCGTGACTTACATATGCGTTTTCTTTGTTGCGCGAGCATGCAGTGACGGGGGCGCTTAAAATTGTTACTTTTTTTACTTGTTTACTTTACTTTTTATTTTTTTTACATTGTCCCCTAAAAAAAATAAAAATCTGATCACTTTTATTGCTCTCACAAGGAATGTAAATACCCCTTGTGACAGTAATAGGTGGTGACAGGTACTCTTTATGTAGGGAGCGGGGGTCTGCCTTTAAAAGTTTTCAGATCGCCAAAATTGGCGATTCTGAATACTGTCATTTTTAAAAAATCAGCGCCATTCGCAGCCGAGTAAACCGGAAGTGACGTTGTGACCTCGCTTCCGGGGATTTTACAGTGAACACCCGATCAGAGCCAAATCCGGCTTCATTAGGGTCTCAGCCTAGCCGGCGGATGCGCCGGTTGGTGGCTCGGGTCTCCTGGTGGGACGGGAGGCCCGGGCAGAGCGGCTGAAGGCAGCTTTTAGCCGCATCGGTTGTTATCACTAAGGAGCCAACCACCCGCTCTAAAAAACGGTACCAGGGTGATGCCTGCTGTATTAACACAAGCGATGTTGGTAAAGCAATCTTCCCTGCTGTGCTATTGGGTTCTTACAGGGGGACCTCCCCTTCACCAGAACACACTGATCCGCGCTTGCAGCCATTGGCTGATTGGAAACTGATCTTCCAGCATGCTCATTCGACAGAAGCCAGTCATGAGACTGCATCTGTCAGACAGGGAACTGTACACTCGGGCCAAAAGTCGTCTAGTTCCTGCTGAAGCGACTGTTTTTGGCTGATTTATGGCCTGTGTGTACCCAGCATTAGGAAGGAAGTGCAAGCATGGAAAGCCATTTAGCATCCACTGCATACTGATGTAATTGGGTTGTGTGGGTGCCACAGGGAGCCACCTTACAGCAGAAGAGCAAAAAAGAGGCCCCCAGCAGTCTGTTAATGCTTTAATGCCCCCAGGTGGTCAACTCATAGAGTATACCGCAAGGGTGTTGACATTGGATAGTGGTGCCCCCTCTGAACTGGTGTGTGAATCAAAGGAGTAGCCAAAGAGAACTGAAATATATGGACTGAGAAAAAAAATTATGGCAATGCAAAACAAAAAAAAACCAAACAAAAAACGATTGAAACCTTCACTGCCAATGACCAATTTCAGGGGATGGATGGGGAATTCAATTTTACTGTCACTGAGTGAGCACCAATGCGGGTTTAACTTACACTGCCAATGGCAACCAATGAGGGGGGGGGGGATTAAATATCTCAGCCACTGGCCACCAATGCAGGGAGGTGGGGGATTAATATTTACTGTCATTGAATGACCACCAATGTGAGGGGTTATTAGTACTGATACCAGTGCTGAAGGTTATTAGTGTATCTACTAACACTAGCAATGGGGGATATTATTGTGTCTACTGACACCAGCAATAGGAATTATTATTGTGTCTACTGACACCAATGCTGGGAGTTATTACTGCTTCAACTGAAACCAATGATGTGCAGTTATTGCATATACTGGCGTCAATGCTGGGGGTTATTATTGTGCCTGCTAACACCAATGCTGGAATTTATTATTGCGTCCACTGGCACCAATGATGGGTGTTATTATTGCACTCACTGACACAAAAGCTGGGAATTATTATTGTGGCCAACTTCTTCTTCAATGTGCATTGAGATATGCTTCAAAAAATGCAGCAGGACCACAATTTTTGGGCATGAGGTGCATTATGGCCATTTATTTTGAATGGGCTTCCCAGCTTTTGTACAGCCCTCTGGAAGTGTCAGGAGCTGCACTTGAGTTTTGTAAATTTTCATATTAAACACAACTTCTCTAGTACAATAGGAAGCACTGTTTTTTTCATACCACACACTGTCTATAATCTCTGTACATCTCTATATAGTCTTATTCTATATACTAAGCATTGTCATACACGTCAACCACTTTGGAAAATTGCTTATGGAAAGTTTAACATTTTAGTCAGCTTCCTTTTACCGAAACTTCAACTGAAGGTGCAAATATTTTTTTTTTTACATGTACAAGCATGGCAACTTCATGTATACATATAGAACACTGAAAGGAACGATAACCCTGCAATAACTTATCGTGAAATAACTACCAGGGTGACACAGTAAAGGAAAAAGCAGCAAACGGAAAATAAACAAGCCTGCTATGCAAGATAAGACCAATCTCAGAAGGCCACATGAAGCATAATGGAAATTAAACTCCCAGAAGACAGAATTCAGAGCAAATAAAAAGTGCATTCCTGCAAACGTACCCTTAAACTTTTACTGAGCCTAACTAAACAACTAAAAAAAGAACGTGAAATTGATGGAAAGACATCCTAATCTGATGACTTCTTGGCTGGTAGTAGGCAAGTTAGTATTTTTTTAAGCTCAGCACAAACTAGGGATTCGATTTTGTTTTCGTGCATTTTTTTAATTGTTTTTTGTTGTTGTTGGGCGAGGAAGACTACAAGGAATTCGGAACCCCTCAGTGAATGCAGAAGCCAGCAGGTCCACGCCTCACGGTTTGGATACCTACCTAGAAACAAACGCATCCTTGCTATGCTTACCGGAGTCGTTCCCTTTTCCTGCAAGCTCCCCAGGTCTCCCCTTCCCTTTCTGTGCACATCGATTAAAAGAGTGGGAGCCCCCGCAGCCGGAGCACTCATGCTTGAATTTGCATGCCGTTCCAAAATTGCATATTCCCTCAGTGAACGACCAACACCCTCTCTTCTTGTTGGCCGACTGTCCTGAGGAGGAAGATCCGCCCCCGTCCCCCAATGGAAAAAACGATGTCCCAGCCTGCGCCGAGGTCACGAGCCGCATCCAAAGACTAATTCCTCATGATCCTAGCTCAAGGAAGGCCGTAGCGCCTTGCACTGCTGGAAGTGCTTATCATACCAGAGCCACATCATTCCCCCGTAGACACGATAATCTTCCCCTATAGTGTTCAAGTAACAAAAAAGGGCAGAACAATTTTCAGGCTCCCGCTCCCCGATAACACTGGATAAAATCGCAAAAGCCTGTAGCCAATTAGTGAATGACCGAGGAATGAGCCTATACCACCTCTTCTCTTCCTCCTCCTTGCTGTCATCCAACTTTTACTTATGCAGGTAAAATTTTTCCAACGGAAGCAGGGAACAAATTTTTAACGTACTCACCCTTCCAAATCTTTTCTTGCACTTCTGACTTGAGGTGTGCCTTTAACGGCCCCTCAAAACAAACGTATAACTCACACTTAGCAGAATCCGCCAGGCGCACGCAGTCTACCTCTTTTTCCTGTGCCTTTTCTTGTCCAACGTCCGTTCCACCACTAACCCCGGCCACCGGAACCTGGCAAGTGACCCCTCCAGAGGAGGGTGACATCCCCGGAGTCACCATCGGGGGAACCGATAAAGGCGCTGCTGTACCTGCGCCACCGGTCACCACAGCCCCCCTCTGGAACCAGCTGGAGGAACCCATGCCAACGTGGGCAACCCCACACCAGAGTAAGAGTCCAGGCGCCCCAACACGTCCTTCAGCCCGACAACAACTGGGCCAACTCCTGAGCCGCCAATGCCGCCCCCCGCACCGGAACCAGCTGTAACCCCAGACATCATACCCCCGATCATGCAAAGCCCCCCCAGCAACAGGCACGCTCACGGAAGCAGAATAGGAAAGGCCGCTTACCAGGCTGCCGCGAACCTCCACCAGCCGTCACAGGGATCTCAGCCGCTACATGCTCCTCCACCTGCTCCAAGTCGCTCTCCTCTTCCAACTCCCCCTCAGACAAGGGAGCATCCTCCACCTACAGGTGCTCTGCCCCTTGGCACTGTGTCCGTAGGCGCCTTGACGTCATCTGCCACCAGCACACCGCAGGGACACCGGCTGCTCCAGGTAACATGCTGGTTCATGCCACACGAACACTCCTCTGCCGAGCGGCAATGGAACCACTCGTGGGCGACGCAACCAGGTCCAGAACATCAGCAGGGGTACGGGCTGTACTAGAGAACAGTGCCACACGTACATTTCCTTTCAAATCAACTCTAGTACACTCCACCTAGGTGGTGGTGTATCTGTAGGGGCAGCAGTTCATTTTTAATTTAATTTCTTCCTGTACTTGTATCCGGCGCGAGGATTTACCCATAAACCTTTCCAGGGCTGTACTAGATGTTGAAGCCCCACACCCGCAGGTCCCGCCGAGGAAGAGGATTCCTCCCGGGCTGCATCACCACCGCAGCTGACCAGCGCTTTGGTGTGGGGACCAGAGGGTCCCTAGAGGTAGACTCTGTGGGGCTCCTAAGGCGGCGCTGGGCCCTGGGAGCCACATCAGGGCTGAGGCACTCTGGAGGCCTGGACCTCCGAACATGTGGCAGGGCAGGACTCAAACCCCCCTGACTGGCTCCCAAAATCAGCCCACTAACCTGTGCATGCAGCCAGTCTTTGCCATGCACATCAGTAGCAGCCCGCAGCTGGGACAACAGGGCCTCCAACTCGGCCATAGTCGGGCAATACAGAAGTAGCAAGGAGCCGCGTCCCAGCGTGTTGCAAGTTGTTCCACACTGTTGCTCTGAAGACCTTCCCCATCTGATCTCCTCACCACTCCCCCAATGCTCCACCCAGCCCAGACCATGCTCAGCCAGCCTCCTACCAACTCCATCCTACAGCAGCCCCACCGATGCTTATTTACCTGTCCCAAGCACCTTTAACCCCTGTCATGCTGGCGCTCCGTTTATCGCCTTTGGGTTTTACTCCGAGCCTTTCTTTACCAAGGTCAATTTCTTCATCCGGCTCCAGAGAAACTACACTTGACAGCAAGGAGGTTGAGAGGAATAGGCTTCTAGAGCAAGGTTGCTTTTAGGAAGTAGTATCAACGCTACTTCAAGCTAGGAAGTGTACCACTAACACCATCTACGGGGGGAAAGATTTGCATCTGTGGCGCAGCAGAAAAACTGGAATCAACTATCACCAGAGGCTCTGCAGATTTTAGAATTTCTCCAAGCAGGCCTGGGTAAAGGTCTAAGCTCAAGTACCCTCAAGGTACAAATTTCAGCCTTATCGGCAAAGACTAGGGATGAGCCGAACACCCCCGGTTTGGTTCGCACCAGAACTTGCGAACGGGCAAAAAATTTGTGCGAACACTGCTAAAGTCTATGGGACACGAACATGTAAAAAATAAAAAAAGTGCTAATTTTAAAGGCTTATATGCAAGTTATTGTCATAAGAAGTGTTTGGGGACCCGGGTCCTGCCCCAGGGGACATGTATCAATGCAAAATAAGGTTTTAAAAACGGACGTTTTTTCAGGAGCAGTGATTTTAATAATGCTTAAAGTGAAACAATAAAAATGAAATATTCCTTTAAATGTCGTGCCTGGGGGTGTCCTTAGTCTGCCTTTAAAGTAGCGCATCATTCCCGTGTTTAGAACAGTACCACAGCAAAATTACATTTCTAAAGGATAAAATGTAATTTAAAACTGCTCGCGGCTGTAATGTATTGTCGGGTCCCTGCAATATAGATAAAAATCATTGAAAAAAACAGCATGGGTTCACCCCCCCAGTCCATTACCAGGCCCCTTGGGTCTGGTATAAATATTAAGGGGAACCCTGCACCAAAATGAAAAAAAATTGCGTGGGGATCCCCCCAAAATCCATACCAGGCCCTTCAGGTCTGGTGTGGATTTTAAGGGGAACCCCACGCCAAAATAAAAAATCTATACCAGACCCTTATCCAAGCACGTAACCTGGCAGGCAGCAGAAAAAGGGGGAGGAGCGAGCACCCCCCCCTTCCTAAACTGTACCAGGTCACATGTCCTCAACATGGGGAGGTCCCCCCCAAAACACCTTGTCCCCATGTTGATAGGGACAAGGGCCTCATCCCCACAACCCCTGCCTGGTGGCTGTGGGGGTCTGCGGGTGGGGGGGCTTATCGGAATCTGGAAGCCCCCTTTAACAAGGGGACCCCATATCCCAGCCCCCCCTATGTGAATGGGTATCGGGTACATTGTACCCCTACACATTCACCAAAAAAAGTGTCAAAAAAGTAAAAATGACAGGAGACAATTTTTGACAATTCCTTCATTAAAAAAACAAAAAATGTCCCACAATGTAAATGGACATCACTGGACATTTTTTTTAAATAAAGGACTTATCCCAAACTGCCTCCTGTCATTTTAAATTTTTGACACTTTTTTGGTGAATGTATAGGGGTACAATGTACCCGATACCCATTCACATGGGGGGGCTGGGATCCTCAGACCCCTACAACCATCGGGCCAGGGTTGAGGCCCTTGTCCCCATCAACATGGGGACAAGGTGTTTTGGGGGGTGTTTTGTTTTGGGGGGTTCCCCTTAAAACTTCAGGCCTGGTATGGATTTTAGGGGGGACCCCCACGCCATTTTATTTTTAAATTTGCCTTTGGCCAATCATGGCCAAAGCAGAGTGCGCTGTGATTGGCCAAAGCATGCAGGTCATGTGAGCAGACTGCAGTTTATCTTGAAGGTGAATTACCCTGAGACTTTACAACCCCTTTAAAGTCTGTGGGTTTGATTTACTAAAACTGGGGAGTGCAAAATCTGGTGCAGCTATGCATGGTAGCCAATCAGTTTCTAGCTTCAGCTTGTTCAGTTAAGCTTTGACAATAAAACCTTGAACCTGGTTAGTTTCAATGCAGAGGTGCACCAGATTTTGCACTCTGTAGTTTTAGTAAATCTCCCTGATTGTGTTCCTCACAGGACTGCCACATGTCTGCATTAAGGAAAAGAGCAATGGCTCCGAAAACTATTTGACAGCCTATTGCCCAGTTCAGACTAGGGTGACCACATTTCCAAACTGCCATTCAGGGAAAGCAACCAGTTTGGCAATCTTCTATTAGGGTGGCTATGTGTCCTCATTTCAATCCGGAACACTGTATTGTCCAGGAATGAAGGTGCCCGGGACACGGGACACAAATGCGAATTGCGGGGCAATCCTGGGCAATCTGGGACACGTGGGCAACCTAGTTCAGACCTCCATTGGTTACATGATGGAGAAACAAATGTACATACGGAATTTCACTTAAAAAATTATTGTGTTATGTAACATTCTAAAAATGAATTGTATTCACTCTGCATTATTTTTGTCTTGTTGCATTTGAATAATATAAAAACCTCTCATGTTAACTATAACTGGTAAGACAGATGGTAAAACAAATAAAAAATGTATGCTGTCGTTCACTATTAGAAATTTATAAAGGTATGTCAATGAATGTATTTTATGGCTTACACTATTTGTGCTGTCTAGACTTGGCATGAACTGAAGTAAAGCAAAAATGTCATCCCGTTTTATAAGAGCGTTTTATAAGAGCGTCAACAAAGATCTCATTCTGTCTGAATAGAAGTGTGCTTTCTGTTTTAGAGTTTGCTCACATTATCCGTGCCAGAGAAATGATTGTTGATGCCACTTTTTTTTTAAATTTTTTAATCTAGGAGTTGCTAAGATACACGGGCTCAGCTTTCCTGTGATATGAAACATACAATAAATATTTACTTTAAAGAGGAACTGCAGTCTGTTCACATAATTTGTAATAAAAAACATCTTTGCCATTCTGAAGCTTCCCTCCAACCACTTTGCATATTATTTTATATATACTGTGATTCTGTACTCGCCAAATATGGTGCAGAAATCTCCCTCCACTGAGTCTGGCTGCAGCCATTTTAACTGTGGGCAGCTGAAGCTGCTGCCGGTTCACTTCCTGGATTTACACAGACACACAGAGGCACATCTCCAGCTCTGCAGCTCTCATTGGCCCGCTTGAGAGAGAGAGAGAGAGAGAGAGAGAGAGAGAGGTGCATAATGCCATAAGCCTAGACAAGAAACGGGAAGTGAGCTGTATAAGGTATTTACTGGCAGAAAAAAAGTTTTACTATCCAAAGTTAAAACAACAACAAGGGCAGAAGATTTAATAGATGGAAAGTTAAAAAAAAATAACTGAAGGTCCGTTTTAACTAGTATTCAATTCTGAACATAAACTTATGGCCAATGCATAATACAGGATATGCAATACAGGGCGATGACCACTTTGACAATTATTAAACTTACAAAAATGTATAGATATGGTACTCTAATCTTTGAGTAACCTTATCTTTGAGTAACATTAAAAACACGCCTCAAATGCCTGCTTTTAATGCCAGTGTAGACAGGGCTCTATACACACTATGGTTCTTATATATGGGAAGTGTGCTAAGAAGAAAACGTTGTGTTTCCCATATCAAACAATTAGAATTGTTATATTATTTGTTAACCCTGTACTGCGGAACAGTTAGCAGCTGATTGGTTGGTAATGCCAGTAACAGATTTTCTTACTAACACCCTTTTCATACAAAACCTCCAAAACGTAGTGACCATTCAGACCTGAATATTTTGCACTTTGAAATGCTCCACAAGCCAAATCCCATTCTTTTTATGGTTCCTATTCACTTTTGAGGGTTCAGGCACCTGTGGCTGAATGCCTGAAAGTGCCAAAAGCATACCTCCCAACATTGTGAGATGGGAATGAGGGACACCTACTACCAAATGTATGTAGGCATAGGACACGCCCCCTGTCACACCCCTTGAAGGAGAATTAACCAAAAAAAAGGTTAATAAATCCAAAAGGGCTTTTTTTTACCACTTCTATTCCTTTATATTGACTTTTAAAATTTACAATTGCAGCAATTTAGAATTTGGATGACAGGTTTAGCACTGGGAAACACTTTTTGAAAGATAAAAAGTGCATTTTATATACAACTATATGGATCAGACCAAAATGAGGGACAAATGAGGGGACAGAGGGACAGAGGGACATTGCTCCAAATCAGGGACAGTCCCTCGAAATCAGGGACAGTTGGGAGCTATGCCAAAAGATACGTGAGCTACTTCTGAAGCAGAATGGGGCCTCAATGACTTCAATGGGAACTGGCAGACAACTGTGCAAAATCGCATGTTATGTTTTTATTTTTTAGGTACTTCCCTAATAAAAAGTCTGTAAGCCAAAAACATGTGAATGAAGCACCTGTTTGGTGATTCACCCCTAATAAATGTGTGCAAAAATGTGCAAACATGCATAAAAAAGCCTCAGAAAATAATACCAGGTGTGGTTGGAGGCTATTATTGCGCCAACATCCTGAAGTCTATCAAACCAATAGCATTATGGGTGTCTGGGACTTTCATGGCACCAAATACAATCCAAATACATGACATTTGTACAAAAACAGTTTACATCTATATTTCAACACATAAAACCAAAGGTAAAATAACAAATGTAGGCTTAAAGAGGAAGTAAAGGGCCTTTTTTTCTGACCTGCAAAAGTAAAGGCATAATGAGCTAGTATGCATCACATACTAGCACTTTATGTTAAACTTACCTGCAAACGAAGCGCTCGTTGTCCCCGCTGGAGGCCGCATCCATCTTCGCCCAACTTCCTTCTGGGTTCGCAGACTCTGGCTGTGTGATTGGCCAGAGCCGCATGCACGCGGGAGCCACCGTTCAGTTTACAGGCTTTTAAAGAGACAGCACGGGTGCCCGTTCCTTCAGAGCGCATGCATCGATGACGTAATCAGCTGCATATACAGTTAATATCTCCTAAACGGCGCACGTTTGGGAGATATTTACAGTACCTATAGGTAAGGCTCATTATAGGCTTACCTATAGGTACAAATAATACATGAAGAAACCCCAAACTCTCCTAAGTTAAAGGGGCTGTAAACCCTTCTGTAGTGCAGCAGCCCCACAGCGCTCCCCTTTTATTACCTGAACCCGGTCTTTGCAGCAACGTGAACGAGCACAGCCGCTGTCTCGGGTCCTCATTGGATAGATTGATTGAAAGCAGCAGGAGCCATTGGCTCCCATTGCTGTCAATCAAATCCAGTGACACTGGAGCCGGGTGGGGGGGGGGGGGGGGCGGAGCCGAGTCATGCTGTCTGCGTCAATGGACGCAACGGGACTCGGGAGTGCGCCCGCACAAGTGCCCTCACGGAAACGTCTGTCTCTGTGGGGGTACTTGATGCGGGGAGGAGCCAAGAGCGCCACCGGGGGGACCCCAGAAGAGGAGGATCAGGGGCCACTCTGTGCAAAACCCTTGCACAGAGGAGGTAAGTATAACACGTTTGTTATTTAAAAAAAAAAAAAAAAAAAAGAAAAACCTTTACAAATCCTTTAAGGCTCAACACTCTTGAAAAAAAAAGCCCTCAAATTGCCTATATATAGGCTTTAATCAAGTGTAAATGCATATTAGGCAACAATGTAACAACGCAAAAAAAACAAAAGGTTCCAGGACTGGGGGATAAAGGAAGGCCTGCTGCAGCATTGAAGCTGGCAGACAGCATTCTAATTAACACTTAGAAGTAAATCCCAAGGTAGTAAAACAGAAGGAGAAACAAAGAAAATGGAAGACTCCTTTGTTTATTTATTCCTTAGCACACAGTTATTTGGGATTTCGGATGGAGATCGAAGAAGCGTTCAATGAGATTTGATGGTTTGAGTACTGATTCTTAAATAAGAACTCTTAACTAATCACATGAATGCACTTAAAGAAGGAATATAGTTAAACACAATTTGATTGATGTGGTTAAGTATTAGTTTACAAAAAGCAGCCAAACATTTTGCTAAAACAATTTTTTTTTTTTTTTTACAATTTTTGGAAAATTTGCCTCCCCTCCAAAGCAGTCCTGAGGCTCTAATTGGCTTGTAAAAGGTTGTCCTTGGGGCGGGATCGGCCCCTCACTCGGATATGTGATCACCCGAGTCTCAGTGATCACAGCCTGCGCAGGGAGCGTGCAAAGGGGAGGCCGTCATATGACAGCCTCCCAGAAATTCAGGTCCGCGCTGTGGCCGTTGTTCGGCTACAGCGCGGACGCCAAGTGGTTAAATAAACATGTAATACAAAAATAGTGCAGCGCTGAAACGTTGATTCAATGCATGTAACTGCTATACAAACCCATAAAAGTCCCAGATATAAGAAATACTGTAAAGCCAAAGGATGATAAGAACACCAGCAGTCAGGAAGAAAAATCCTCAATGGTGACCAGGGTGCTCAAGACGATCGTAAACCGTGTAGAATCTTATCTGTGCTTCCACCACCACAAGTACAGGCCGCTCACCTTAGTGTATGGACCTCGGATTTAACAGAAACGTCATACAAGCAGTCCCCACCGGGGTAATCGTAAGATACAAATCTGTTAAACGGCTGATCCAACGATCGAAATCCAGCTTCAGTAGTGCAGCAGCAATAGGGCAAGTCTCTTATGCAGTCATGGTTCATGTAAAATCAATGAGACATATATAGTGCTCTCTGTTTTAAACTAAAATGCATGAATCAAGGAAGGTGGCTGTAATGACGTCACGGAACCCTTTGTCGACAAAGGGTTCTGTGATGTCATTACAGCCACCTTCCTTGATTCGTGCATTTTATGCTGTATGCCTCATATCCTAGCACTGGGTTTGCAGTGCTATGTTTGTAAGTAACATTTTATTATTATTAAAGCTGGTTTTAGTTAAAACAGAGAGCACTATATATGTCTCATTGATTTTACATGAACCATGACTGCATAAGAGACTTGCCCTATTGCTGCTGCATTACTGAAGCTGGATTTCGATCGTTGGATCAGCCGTTTAACAGATTTGTATCTTATGATTACCCCGGTGGGGACTGCCTGTATGACCTTTCTGTTAAATTAGAGGTCCATACACTAAGGTGAGCGGCCTGTACTTGTGGTGGTGGAAGCACAGATAAGATCGTACACGATTTATGATTGTCTTGAGCACCCCGGTCACCATTGACTATTTTTCTGCCTGACTCCTGGTGTTCTTTTCATCCTTTGGCTTTACAGCATTTCTTATAGCCGGGATTTTTATGCGTTTGTATAGCAGTTATATGCATTTAGTCAATGTTTCAGCGCTGCACTATTATTGTATTAAATGTACATAGATCACCCAGAGGGGAATGTTTTTTTCTAAACAAAAGTGGAGTTACACTTTAACAATGCTGTGCTCCTTCATCCAGAGTGGGGGTACTCTAATACGGGAGGTATTTTTCTGGCCAGATCCCCAGGTGAAAACTGAGGAAAAAGCCTTAAAAAATAAAACAAATACAACCTTTTTCTTTGTTTGAAAAGCCAGTGGAGTGCAAAACACACCCAAAAACTTCCACCCGGTGCCAAAAAAAGTGCACACACATAAAGAGTGAAACACAAAAACGTGCAAAGGGTGTTTACACTGATCCTCCACTAGGGAAGGACCTTACCCTGATCTCCCGGGGCGTTAGGCTCCAGACAGGGACTGAGGTACTTCACTTGGGTCCATCTAGCCAAAACCAGACGGACCCCCGTTCTCTGGAAGGTCTGCCGAAACAGAAGCACCCAAGTACTAGGTGGGACTCCACTCAAAGTCCCATGGGGATGGAAATACGCGACCTTACCAGGTCTAGGCTTCCTAAAAGACCCTAAAAACCGCCCTTCTTTTTGTTCAAGTACTAGGTAGGACTCCCCTGAAGGGAGACCCCAGGAGAAAGGGCGAACCAAGCCAGAAAGCTTATTATCCGCCCCCTCCCAAGACTTTCAGAGTAGGCCCGAGGACCCACACCCTACTCATCACACAGTGACAAACGTGTATACACATCAAACATAAAAATACAAAAAAGTGACAAACACGGGGATGAATAAAAAGAAAGTGGGGAGAAGGAAGGTGGAAGAGTGAAAAGTGACTATTGTGTAATACAATGGCCTGCCCTCCGGCCACGAATAAAAATTTCCCCTGGTCCAAGCCAAAAGGCTCGGCCCTAGAGGCAGGTGCGAAAAACGTGTGTTGTGGTGAAGTGACCATGGTGCCATAAATCAAGTGCCGAAACACTGTGGACTGTACGGCACCCCTGAACTGCCACTTCAGGGGCACATTCACCACTGGCTTTTTCGTGCAACCCTGAACCCAGACCACAGCAGCCCCCACCTCAGGCAGAAAGGCCTGGAGTTCTGGAAGCTTGGTGAGAGCCCTTTACCATCAGGCCTCACCATCGTTCCATCCCTCCTACCTAATTACATTCGGAAAATACTAGCCGCTCCCCCGGTGGGAGAAAGGGGAGCCAGTGTTCTCTCCCGAAAAACTGTCCGGAGCTAGAGCCGCCCCAATCTAGACCAGAAGGCCAGGGACCCGACCCTTCAGCCGGACCCAGTGGTTCTCCATCCCCATCAGAAGGCTTCCCTTTCGGGTACGAACCGCTCCAGGTAACCTTTACTCCAGCAGGTTTTGCATAGCAATTGTCGTCCCATCTCCACCTCGCCGTAGATCAGGGACAGAAGCAAGCGCCACCTCCTGGAAACTGATAAGAACAGATACTACACTTGATCTTAGCCAAAAGGAAACAAATACAGCCACCACATCTAATGAATGGTAAGCTGCAATATATCACAGTTTTGGTTTTGGGTTTAATACTGCTTTAAGGCAGATCTCAGATTATACGGAAAGCTCGCAGTTATTTTCTTCTTAATATGAGCAACTGATTTGCATTTTTTAGCATATTATTAAAGACACATGGGAAACATAAAATACATGAATATTATTCATGCTTCTTTAACCATATAATTCAACAGCTTTGATTGGGTGGATAGTTTTGGAAAACTTCTTAGCTCTGGGATGGAAATAGTACTGTCTGTGCCAAGAGTGCTGGCTGATGGTAAATGTTTATTAATTAGGTCCAAGCACCTGCAGTCAGTTTGGGCAGCTGCAACGCGATTTCAGCCAAGTTGTGATGGGAAGGCCATGATACAAATACAGGATTTCATGCTTTTTCTAACCAAACACTGCCATGTTTTAAGATATGATCCTATAATTATACTTTATCCTTTTATGCAATGATCTCTTTAGCTGTTTCCAACATAGGGAGGATTACTTCGCCTTTTCTAAAATAACAGTATTTATCACAAACTAGTTACATTTTATTACAGTTAATGGGACGCTGTCAAAACAGACATACTGTATATGCAACGCAACTTTTGGATGGAACTAACCCAGATAGCAAGCAATTGTGCTGCAAGTTTGGAAACGACTTGCTAAGCTATTGTAATGCCCCGTACACACGATCGGACTTTCCGACAACAAATGTTGGATGTGAGCTTGTTGGCGGAAAGTCCGACCATGTGCACGCTCCATCGAATATTTGTTGTCGGACTTTCCGTCAACAAATGTTGGCTAGCAGGTTCTTAAATTTTCTGCCAACAAATTTTTGTTGGCGGAATTTCCGATCGTGTGTACACAAGTCCGTCGGACAAAAGTCCACGCATGCTCAAAAGCAGAAGAGGCCGGTCTTGTAAACTACTGTTCGTAAAGGAGAATTAACATTCATGACGTGGAAAAATTAGGAAATTTCCAAATGCAGTGCACAATTCTCTTCTTCTTTAATGGGATAATAATGAAGCTGCTTTGCTGGTGATACTGATGGAGTTATTGCAAACTAATTTTCAAAGGCTTTTTTTTTTCAAGTGATATCAAGAATAATAATAATAATAGCGCTGAATGAAAAACGCAAAAAGAAAAGCGTGAATCAACACTCACCAAACTTCTACTAACACAAAATTAGCAGAAGGAGTCCAAAGGGTGGCGCTAAAGGTCTGAAAAACCATCATTGGAAGAGGCGGAGAGCAGGATATCACTGCCCCACCTCCCCGCCTCATTCAATCAGAAAATGCTTTGCATGCAAACAGAAAATGCAAAGCATACTAAGAATGGCACCCGTACCAAGCAGCCGACCTCCTGTGTTTAGAATTCAGCAAAGCAGCCACTAGGCATGGGACTCAGAAGCAAGAGGAGATCACTGGGGTAGCGGTGACTACTTCATGGATTTCTAGCTTCCAGGGGGATCAGCCAGGTATGGTGCTATATATACGTAGTTGCATTATTTAAAGCTGGACCAATTTTTTGTGTATAAAATATGCATGCCTGGAATTCTTCTTTAAGGTCTGTCACCCTGATCCCTGTTTTACCACTTCAAGTCCCTGAAATTGAATAAAGAGCCACTTTCACACTAGTGACAGGATCAATAGTGTGCCATCAGCCTAACATAGCGGGCTTCTAGACATGTGCAATTTGTTTCGTTCCGAATTAGTTTTTTAACGAAATTCGTCAAATTCATTCATTCGGAAACATCCGAACGGGGATTTGTGTGTTCACATACACAAATCCCCGTTCTGGCTCTCATGCCTGCGATCGCGCGTGGCCGGGAGACATCGCGGCTACCGGCCACGTGCATTGGGACCCCCGCCATGCAGCAGGAGCGCGCCTCAGGCGGCGCCTGCTATGGCTCTTACAGAAGCCGATGTACGGGTACGGCAATTCGCGGGAACTAACCACTTTGCTGCCGTATATGTGTGTGTGAGCCGGACGGCAAGTGGTTAATTGAACAAACTGAAGTTAGAAGCTGATTGGCTACCATGCACAGCTGGACCAGATTTTGCACTCTCCAGTTTTAGTAAATCAATCCCAATATCATCAGAAGAAACTCTTGATTGGCCGAAAATAGCACATGGTGTCAGGGCTGGGCTCAGCCCTTCCTTCCCTGAGCTGGCCGCTGAGCTGTCGGCTAATTGCCAGCTCCCATCTCTCTCCACAGTTACACAGTTGATGATATCCTGCTCGTCAGTCCTGCCTACTTAAGCCATCCAGTCCAGAGGGGCTCTGCCTTCGCCTTGGTCAACATCACAGAAACGTTCTCCTGCGATCCTGTTCAAGACTTGCTTTGCTGACATCCCTTCTGGCCCCAGATCCTGCTGGCTGCTCCACTACATTGATCCCTGACTTCTGGCTTGGCTGACTATCCATTTTGGTTACTGAACTTTGGCTATGTTTTGACTACGTTTGTTCTTTTTACTTTTATTATTAAACAAGTGTGATTTAACTGTACTTCTGTCTCAGCCTGATTCCATGGTTTCTGACACATGGAAAATGTGAATTAAGGGGAGTTGGTGATGTGGCAATTAGGGGTTGAATTCTCTTCCATATTGACTTGCAGCAGCTATCAAAGCCATAAACTTGTCTTAAGCCTTTGATTATACCACTATAATATTTATGGTGGCAGCAGTAAAATGGTCAAAACCAAACTCTTGGCAAAGAGCTAATTAAATAGATAATACACAGAGTTAAGAAATACTTTACCCCAACATTTCATATTCCATATATATATATATAGGGTTCACATATACTTTAAAGGATAAGTTCACCTTTTGTAACATGTTACACACATATGCAGGGTTTAACATGTAACATGTCACGAATGAACCGCACCCTGCACCTCCTTGATCTGACAGATAGCAGGGATCTCCCCCCCCCCCCCACTAGCTGTCACAATTTAAAAAAATGTGGCTGAGCAGAGCTTCTCTTGCCCGGTCGCGTCACTCATTGCCATCGCCCTGTGAATGGAAAGCTACAAGGTCCAGCAGCCTTTGTGGCTGTCGGCTTGTAGCTTTCAACGAAGTACCACGGCGCTGTGGAGCGATGTGGTAGTTCATTCTCTCTTCCTGCCAGATTGTATCTGCTTGCTCATACAGAATGTACGGGCACACAAATACACTGCAGACCTGCATGGCACCCTAGACCTGCTGATCGCTGGTGCAATGCTTTAGAGGCTCCAGAAACAAAAATAAAAAATTCACATTTTTTTTACCTGCAAAAAAATGTGCATTTATTATTTTGTGTTAAAAGGTGAGCTTATCCTTTAACTGTTTGTCAGGGTTGGGCTCAGCCCTTCCTTCTCTGAGCTGGCTGCTCAGCTGTCGGCTAATTGCCAGCTCCCATCTCTCTCCACAGTTACTCAGCTGTTGATGATATCCTGCTCGTCAGTCCTGCCTACTTTAGCCATCCAGTCCAGAGGAGCTCTGCCTTCGTCTTGGTCAACATCACAGAAACCATCTCCTGCGATCCTCTTCAAGACTTGCTTTGCAGACATCCCTTCTGGCTCCAGACTCTGCTTGCTGTTCCACTACATTGATCCCTGACTTTCGGCTTGGCTGACTATCCGTTCCGGTTACTGAACTCTGGCTATGTTTTGACTACGTTTGTTCTTTATTTACTTTTAATATTAAACAAGTGTGATTTAACTGTACTTCTGTCTCGGCCTGATTTCATGGTTTCTGCTACTGTTTTACCTGCAAAAATATTTGTAATTCCATATAGGCAATCAGGTACCCCCACCAGACAGCAAAGGCAGATTTGCAGCCTCACTTTACTCTACTGCAGTAAAAGGCAACCTTCACTGATGAAAGGCGTAGGCTGACTGTACTAAATTCTCTTCTTGTGAGAAAAAGCAAGTCGCCTGGCTGGTATGTTGATCCAAAGGCATCACTTTGTTACTGATTCTGAACATTTCATTTTATCTGACATCTGTGGTCAGTGACCCACAGAAAGTGTGCAGATTATGGACCCGCGCACTTATTCTAGGTCAGCGATTCACAGTATTAATGCCAAAGTGCTATTAGAAGGAAAACTTGGCAATGGCAATATCCGTGTCAGGTTTCCCTCTAGATATTTGTGTACGAATGCATCTATCCATTTCTTCTATATATAGATGGAAATATTATTTGCTAAACAATTTTCCTCTGGATTAATTCCTTTTGATGTAGGGATAAATCAAGTTCATTCGAGTGAAAGATGCATTGTGCCAATGCTAATTTGAAAGTGACAGTGTGACGGAAAATAATTATTCCGCAAGGGGTTTGCTATCTAAAAATAGGTCAAATATTAGTAGGAAATGATTGACTTCAAAGCTCAGGGAATAGCTGAAAGATTTACCTATTAGGCAGATTTAGTGATTCCTCCAGCTAATTCCCCCAGCACAGTAGCACTGATATTCTACAATGACCTAGAAACTAACGTGACACGGATTAATCCTGCACTTTTAATCTTCTGCAGCAATTACATCTAAATTCTATATCTACTTACAGGATACAGTCCAAAGCCTCTGGTGAAGTTAAGAGCCTCTTTTTCCCAGGGCCGTGTCTGAGAAGAAGGTCTGTGAGGGCAAAGTCTCCTCATACAACAGCCTGGGGTTTACATTAGGCATGTGCAATACGTTTCGTATCCGAATTCGTTTTTTAACGAATTTCGATAAATTCGTTAATTCGGAAATATCCGAATCAACGAAAACCCGTTTAACGAATTTTTCCGAATATTCGTAAATTCGGAAAATTTGTACATTTGGAAATGCATACATTCGTAAATTCGTTTACGTTCGTACATTAGTAAATTAGTAAATTCGTAAATTTGTAAATTCGGAAATCTGAAATAATAATTAACTAATAATAATTTAACTACTATTACTAGTAACTATTATATTATAGGTATTGTAGTTTCCTTTCAAATTTGGCTGTTAGTGAACGTAACACATACAAATTTATCCGAAGGTTACGAATGATCCGAAATAACGAATGCCGTATCCAAACGAATGGAACGTAATGACTTAATAATAATAAATAACAATAATAATAATAAAAACTTTTTATTATTATGATTTATTATTAATTTGTTCCGTTCCATTTGTTTAGATGCAGCATTCGTTATTTCGGATAATGCGTAACTTAGGATAAATTCGTATTTGTTACGTTCACTGACAGCCAAATTTGAAGGGAAATTACAATACCTATAATTTAATAGTTAGTTACTATTTCAGATTTTCGAATTTTCGGGTTTTTGGATTTTCAAATTTCGAATTTTAAAATGTACGAATTCACGGATGTATGAATGTATGAATTCACGGATGTACGAATGTATGAATTCACGGATGTACTAATGTACGAATGAACGAATGTACGAATGAACGAATGTACGAATTTACGAATGTACGAATTTACGAATGTACAAATGTACAAATGAACGAATTTACGAATTGCGATCACAACGAATGACCTGAAAAACGAAAAAAAAAATAAACTAATGAAACGAAAACAAAAATGAACGAATTTTTTGGCTGTGCACATGTCTAGTTTACATAGCTCCCAACTGTCCCTGATTTCGAGGGACTGTCCCTGATTTGGAACAAAGTCCCTCTGTCCCTCATTCCTCCTCATTTGTTCCTCATTTTGATCTGATTTATATAGTTGTATATTAAATGCACTACTTATCTTTCAAAAAGTGTTTCCCAGTGCTAAACCTTCCATCCAATTTCAAAATGGCTGCGTTTGTCAATTTAAAAAGCCAATATAAAGGAATAGTAGTGGTAAAAAAAAAAGTACTTGTGGGTTTGAGCCTAGGTTCACATTGGAGCGATTTGTCATGCGATTTGAGAGATCAAATCGCCTGACAAGTCGCAGCCTATTGGAGGCAATCACACTGTTCCAATCGGTGCGACACCGATTTTGCGGCGCCGCACCAATTTGCAAATGTAGTCGCTGCACTACTTTTGCCGATTTCAGGTGCGACTTCAATAGACATCTGTGTGTGAAGCCACACAGATGTCTATCAAGTAGCACCTGAAATTGCGCCAACCTTGCTACTTTGAAATCATACTGCTTCAAGTGAAGTGGGCGCGATTTCAAAGCAGCATCAATGTGAACCAGGGCTAAAGTGGCAAACATGTCATATTTACCTCCGTTGTGCAGTTGGTTTCGCACAGAGTGGCCCCGATCCTCCTCTTCTGGGGTCCCTCCGCGCCGCTCCTGGCTCCTCCTTTTCTCGAGTGCCCCGTCGAAGAAGCACTCTCCTTTGTGGACACCCATGCGGACGCCTCTGCATAGAATGAAAAATGGCGAGGGTTTACAACCCCTTTAATTAATCATTTTTGTTTATAATTCTCCTTTAAGGGGGCGTGGCAGGGGGTGTGTCCTATGCCTACATACTTTTGCTAATAGGTGTCCTTCCTTCCCAGAGGGTAGGAGGGACAAAAAGTTGGGAGGTATGGGTTTAGACAAGGAACAGCCCCAAAATGTATAAAACTATTTTTGCAACCTGGGCACTGAGAAAAGGCCTCATGCACACTGGGTGTAAAAAATGCCACTTTTAAGAGCGTTTGACTTTTTTTTTGGCCTCAGTCTAAACGCTCCTCAATGTTAGCTGCAGGAGGATCCCGGTGACGCCAAAGTCACCGAGATTCTTTGTGTGGCAGCACTATTTACATTTAAAATCAAGTCAATATGCTTTTCAAACTAAGTGCATTTTTAAAAATAAATTCTGTATTGTTTAACTTACTACGCTATGGATAGTCACCTGTGTTTCTTTGAGTGACTGGGAGCCAAGGAAGTGGGACGGAGGGTCTCTTAACTACCTCCCTCCCCCTGTATTGCAAATCAACAACGAGCGGGATCCTCTTTGGTTCTGGGGCACCATCATATGACGTCACTCCAGCGTCACCACTGCAGCACGGTGATCGCGGTCGTGCCGTATCCCTAAAATGCGGCGCGACCCCGATCTCAATAAAGAGCCAATGACGTGGCTCTTTACCCATGTGATTGGCTGTGTCCAATCACGGCAGATCACATGTACTGTGCATACGGAAATGCAGTTTATTAGCTCCTCCTTCTCCTGATAGAGTGTGAGGCGAGGAGAGCCGATCAGCGACATCTCCTCGCAGGGGAGACTGTACAGGTAATGAGAGCACTGATCATCAGTGCCCTGATGATCAGTGCAGCCCCAGCAGTGCCCAGAAGTGCCACCAATCAGTGCCCATCAGTGCCACCAATCAGTGCTGCCTTTCAGTGCCTGCTCATCAGTGCCGCCCATCAGTGCAGCACATCTGTGTCCTATCATTGCCCATAAGTGTCACCTATCAGTGCCCATCAGTGCCACATATCAGTGCCCATCAGTGCTGCCTATCAGTGCCCATCAGTGCGGCATATTAGTGCCTCTTCATCAGTGCCACCTAATCAGTGCCCTTCAGTGCCGCCTTATCAGTGCCCATAAGTGCCGCCTCATCAGTGCCCATCAGTGCAGCCTATAAGTGCCCATCAGTGTCGCCTCATCAGTGCACATCAGTGAAGGAGAAAAATTACTTATTGATGTACAGATATTGGTGGACAGATCGGACACTTTTGGCGCTATTTTGGGACCATTCACGTTTATACAGCAATCAGTGCAATTAAAAATGCATTGATTACTGTGTAAATGTGACTGGCAGTGAAGGGGTTAACCACTAGGGGGCAGTGAAGGGGTTAAGTGTGTCCTAGGGAGTAATTCTAACTGTGGGGGGGAGGGGCTACGTGTGACACGACACTGATCACCGCTCTGTGATCAGTGTCCTGTCACTAGGTAGAATGGGGAAATGCTTGTTTACATCAGCATTTCCCTGTTCTTCCTCTCCGTGAGACGATCGCGGGTATCCCCACGGACATCGAGTCCGCTGGACCTGCGATCACACTCACGGAGCTCGCGGCGCGCCCGCAAACCGCTTCTTAAAGGGCAACGTACAGGTGCGTTAATATGCCTGTACGTGCCCTTCTGCCGATGTATATCGGCGTGAGCCGGTCGGCAATCGGTTAAGGGGGTGTGGTAGGAGGCGTGTCCTATGCCTACATACGTTTGCTAGTAGGTGACCCTCATTCCCACCTCAAAATGTTGGGAGTGTGTGCAATTCTGCACTTATTACAAAAAATTCCTTGCACTTATTGAATTATTTATAGAAAGTGACCCATATGCAGGGGCGGGCTGGGCCGGGGGGGCAGGGATACAATTGCCCCCTGGGCTGCTCTGATGTCTTATACAAAGGCTGCTGTGTCGTCATCTCAGAACGGCACATAGTTTCTTACAGCTAACGATGCTCCCCGCTGAGACCACCGCCTGTGGAAGGGAATTCCACATCCTTGCCGCTCCTTGGCACATGCGCAGTCTGGAGCTGACCCGAGTGCGGCAGCTCAGGTGGTGGGCACGGCAGGATTAAAGTACTGCAAGCCAACAGGAATGACAGTCTGTGTTACAGAGCTTAGCCCAGCCCCTCCCTCCCTCCCTCCACACGAACGGCTGGCAGAGGCTGGATCTGCTTCTCTTTTCCCCACCCACACTCCGAGCAGCCCGTGTGCATCTCTCTGAAGAAGATGTGTGGGGCGTGGGATCATAGTCAGAACTCATTACCAATTGATATTTAATAAAATATTCCATCCGTTAAATAAATAATGAATACAAATACTTTAGTGAATACCTGTGGTTTAAATTGGCCGTGGCCCTTTTATTTATAGGTATAAATATTAAACCAATTTATATCAACTTTAAATAAAATTTTGTAAATAATCAATACACTTAGCATGTATTAAAATCTTCGTAATAAACATATAACCGTATATAATTATATATATATATATATATATATATATATAAATAGCTTAGCCATTTAAGCTCAAGCTATAATTGCAACATCAATTATAACATCCGCTTTCAAAGGAAGGGATTAAACCTCATAAAACAGGCCACGACAGGGAGGGAGGATGGGATGTGCTCCTCTTCTGATCTTCGTCGTCTTCTGCCCCACTAATGACGCAACCTCTTTTCTTTTATAGGCTGAGACTCGTGCAAGAGGATCGTTTTTGGGGGCAACTGTCAGTTTTTCAACCAATCTCTGGTAAGTATTATTTTTTTTTTTTTTTTTTTTTTTTTGCCTTTTAAAGCGGAGTTCCACTCATAATTTTTTTTTTTTTTTTTTTTTTTACAGTATTCAACAGCATTGACCACTTGCCTACCAGGCCAATTCTGACATTTCTCTCCTACATGTAAAAATCATCATTTTTTTGCTAGAAAATTACATAGAACCCCCAAACATTATATATGTTTTTTTTAGCAAAGACCCTAGAGAATACAATGGCGGTTGTTGAAACTTTTTATCTCACACAGTATTTGCGCAGGAATTTTTCGAACGCGTTTTTTTTTGGGAAAAAAACAGTTTTGTGTTTAAAAAAAAAACAAAACAGTAAAGTTAGCCCAATGTTTTTGCATATTGTGAAATGATGAAGTTACGCCGAGTAAATAGATACCTAACATGTCACGCTTCAAAATTGCACACGCTCATGGAATGGCGTCAATGTTCGGTACTTAAAAATCCCCATAGGCGACGCTTGAAATTTTTTTACTGGTTACAGGTTTTGAGTTACAGAGGAGGTCTAGAGACAAAATGATTGCTCTCGCTCCAACGTTCGTGGCGATACCTCACATGTATGGTTTAAACACCATTTTCATATGTGGGCGGGACTTACGTATGCGTTCGCTTCTGCGTGCGAGCACACGGGGACAGCGGCGCTTTAAACATTTTTTTCTGTTTTTTATTGTTAAATATATTTTCTTTTTTTATTTTGACACTTTTTTGAAAAAAAAAAATTTGATCACTTTTATTCCTATTACAAGGAATGCAAACATCCCTTGTAATAGGAATATGACATGACAGGTCCTCTTAATAGTGAGATATGGGGTCAATAAGACCCCACATCTCACCACTAGGCTGGGAAGCCTGGAATAAAAAATAAAATAAAACGATCACCGCTTCCCAGCCGAAGCGGCGCAGTTTTTTTGAATGGAGATGTTATGACGTCACGCCCGGCCTCCGACGATCATAGAGACTCCGGCGACCATCTGGTCCACCGAAAATCTCTATGATCTACATCCGGCGCCAGCGGATCCGCTCTCCGTCTCACCGATTGTAACGGTGAGTCGGAACAAGCACCGGAGGGTGGCGGGAGGGGGGGAAATCCCCTCTCGCCTCCCGTAAGAACGATCAAGCGGCGGAACGGCCGCTATGATCATTCCTATGGTGTAGAGATTCGCCGGCTGAAACTGGCAATATCTGAATGATGTCTGTAACTAAAGTCATCATTCAGATATACCCGCTCAAAGTCCACGACGTCATATGACGTGGGCGGTTGGGAGGTGGTTGAACACAAGGAACAACCTGTGAAAACATTTTTTTTTCTTACTCACCTTTTCAGGTCTGTTGCTAGGGGGTCCCTCGTAATCTGCCTCTTCCTCTCCAAGGCACCTGACGTCATTTCCCTCTGCGCCCGTGCTCCTGGGAGATGTCTGTCATCATTTCCCAGGAGTCACTGGGCAGCGTGGAGGGCTTCGTGGCCATCACAACAGGGGCGGGCACTTCCGACGACGACGCCCGCTGTGATGGCAACGTCTGAAGTGTACGGCACTGCGCCATACTTACAGCGCATGCGCAAGAACAGGCGGTGCATGCTGGTCGCACCAGAGCCGGAAGATAGTGCTTGTGGGCTTCACATGCCCACAAGCACTATGGAAACTGCCCAGAAAGAAGAATATAAATCATATTCTACGAAATCCTCAATCCAGGGCCGATTCTGCATAAAAACGTGAGTTCTTTAAATTATCCTTCTTAACAAAATATATGGTTACTAAAAAAAATTTAAAAAAATTATCAGTGGGAACTCTGCTTTAACCACTTGCCGACCGGCTCCCGCCGATATACGCCGGCAGAATGGCACAGACAGGCATATTAACGTACCTATACGTCGCCTTTAAGACACGGCATTGTGGGAGCGCCCGCCGCGAGCTCCATGAGTGTGATCGCCGGTCCCGCGGACTCAATGTCCGCAGGGATACCCGCGATCGTCTCACGGAGAGGTAGAACGGGGAAATGCTGATGTAAGAAAGCATTTCCCTATTCTTCCTAGTGATAGAATACTGATCACAGCTCCCTGTGATCGGGAGCAGTGATCAGTGTCGTGTCACACGTAGCCCATCCCCCCTACAGTTAGAACACATCCCCAGGACACACTTAACCCCTTCAGCGCCCCCTCCTGGTTAACCCCTTCACTGCCAGTCACATTTATGCAGTAATCAATGCATTTTTATAGCACTGATCGCTGTATAAATGTGAATGGTCCTAAAATAGCGCCAAAAGTGTCCGATGCAGTGGCGTCGCTAGGGGGTGGCTTTTGGGGCTATAGCCCTGAATCTGGGGCCCATAGCTCCAAGTCTCTTCAGGGGTCCCCAAGGGGAGGGGAGGTTCTCTGGGGACCCTGATGTAAGTGGGGGACTCTCTGGGGACCCTGATGCAAGGGGGAGGCTCTCTGAGGACCCTGATGCAAGGGGGAGGCTCTCTGGGGACCCTGATTTAAGGAGGAGGCTCTTTGGGGACCCTAATGTAAGGAGTGCTCTCTGGAAACCCTGATGTAAGTGGGGGGCTCTCTGGGGACCCTGATCCAAGGGGGAGGCTCTCTGGGGACTCTGATGTAAGGAGGCGGCTCTCTGGGGACCCTGATGTAAAGGGGGGCTCTCTGGGGACCCTGGTGTAAGGGGGGCTCTCTGGGGGCCCTGGTGTAAGGGGGGCTCTCTGGGGGCCCTGGTGTAAGGGGGGCTCTCTGGGGACCCTGATGTAAGTGGGGGGATCTCTGGGGCTATATACACACACACACGTATATTACTGTATATGCATGTGTATGCCCGCCCAAGCGTATGACTTTATTTACTACACTGCTATGGGCTCTAGCCCCAGATCTTTTGTAGACCTAGCAAGGCCCCTGGTCCGATGTGTCTAGAGTTGCCACCTCATCCCTTTAAACCTGAATACATATGAATTACACATATAGACATAAAAGAGAGAACATCCAATCATTCCATTTGGGGTTGCCAACATCCCTTGTGCAGTCAATTTGGAGAAGAAAATACCCCCCAAGAAACTGGGACTTTAACAGCAACAATATAAAAAAATACAAATTTTATTAAATAAATATACATATATACAACTTGGAAACATCAAACCAATAAAAGGATGACAATAATGATGAATTCCCATAGAGTTCAGACAGCCCGACGTGTTTCAGGACACAAACGTCCCTTCGTCAGGGGGAAGAGTCAGGAAGGAATCACACTGTGTAGAAATCAAATACATAAATGAACAACGATAATTTCATAATTTTGATAGTCAGCTGATGCTGAGTGCTCGGTGAGCGCAGTGTGCAATTGAACATCATTACAATGGCCGCGCCGTGCTATCCCCAAGAAAATGGCCACTGCAACGTTATAGACGGGACTTCGAGAAAATGGCCGCTCATTGCCGGCCATTAAAAAGCTATTTAAAGACACTGTTTTAGCCTGTACGCATCCCCTGATGAAGTCACGTGTGGTGTGACGTCACGCGTAGGGACGGGACAGGCTTTCCATGCCGATAGAGGTGTACGAGCTCGCCGCTCGTTGGAGCAAGTCGCTTTTTTATTGTCCTTTATGTGAGTACCTTATTTTTATCTAATAAAAGCCGCTGTTTAGCAAAACTTTATTACACTATTGGGATCCTCCTTTTTTGTTATTTCCACACTCCCCCCTAAAAAACATCTGAGGGAACCATGCCCCGGGACTAGGATCGTGAGGATAGCGCTGGAACCCCAAGGACGGCGCCCCCAAGTTTGGTCATATGCGCTTGCTCTGTTACCCTAAGGTAAGGGGCCATTACCCACTTGTGTGTTTGAACACGAAGATGTGCACTATGTGATTTATCTGAGCACTACACTGCAACTGATGCATGATAGGACGCTGCTGTCACATTATGAAAGAAGGATTTTGTGTTGAAGCACTCTGATTGTTTGGACATTTTTATGCTGCATTTTTTGGCTGCACTGCTGCACATAGTCACCTTATGTGTTGCATGTTTGTTACACATTGTAATTCACGTATTTATTGCGTTATGCACTTTATTAGTAGCTGACACTTTCACATTGCTGTTATTAATTCATATGTGTTGAGATTTATTTATTATTTTACTACTATTATGGCCTGTTGTTGTGTGAGTGAATAGTCCTACATGGCTGAGCTATTAATCACTACAGTTGAATACCCTTTGGCGCACATTACAATACACGCCACAGAATAGAATATTTTTTTACTTATTTCACTCAGGATTAGCGCAGCACCATCTACCTATACCACGATAATTTCAAAACATTTGCATCATAAGACATACAGCATAGTAAATTGCATAAAGGCATACCCAGAGTGGTCATCATGTAGTTTCACTGTTGGATTGGGGGCTAATGAGGCATTGCAGACATGCACACAGAGCCCTTTCACACTGGGGCGGGGGGGCGGCGTCGGCGGTAAAACGCCGCTATTATTAGCGGTGTTTTACCGCTGGTATGCGGCTGCTAGCGGGGCGGTTTTACCTCCCGCTAGAGGCCGAGAAGGGGTTAAATACCACCGCAAAGCGCCTCTGCAGAGGCGCTTTGCTGGCGGTATAGCCGCGCCGTCCCATTGATTTCAATGGGCAGGAGCGGTAAAGGAGCGGTATACACTCCGCTCTTTCACCGCTCCGAAGATGCTGCTGGCAGGACTTTTTTTACCGTCCTGCCAGCTCATCGATCCAGTGTGAAAGCCCTCGGGGCTTTAACACTTGATACACAGCAGCGGCACTTTCGGGTTGGTTTGCAGGCGCTATTATTAGCGCAATAGCGCCTGCAAACCGCCCCGGTGTGAAAGGGCTCTAAGGGTGTCGCACGGACACAGATGTACCGAGCGGGTCCCAAATCACCCACACAAGTCCCAAACTGAGGCAGCAAGGAGTGGCGCACAAGTGAGTGTAAACCTCAAATTTAATAGAAAAATCTGACAAAAAAGAAAAGAAAAATGGTATTTTATATATATAGGGAGTTTGTCAAACGACACCATATCCGGAAGGCTTAATCCCGTATGTAGAGCATCCTACCTTAATAGAATCCCCAAAGGGAGTAAAGCGGAAGATCCGCAATGGTCAGGAGCATAAAAGCATCTGTAAGTCTTCAAGTGTGGGTATCAATCTATGAAGATCTATAAAAAGAAAACATCTCATAGTAACCAAACACTTTAAAAACAGACCATGTCAGAGGAGTTCATCCTCTACACAGACATGGACTCTGCTGTGAAAGGTAAGAAGAAAATTGGCCCAAAACAGGCTTGCTGGAACAAACATATGAATTACACGGGTTCTGAAGCCTGATTTAATGCAGATAAGGCAACAAGTGAGTTTAATTACCACCTTAATCAGCCTCAGAACCTGTGTAATTAATATATGTTCGGGTTTAAAGGGATGAGGTGGCAACCCTAGATGTGTCTGCCATAATGTCGCAGACACGATAAAAATCGCCGCCAAAAAAAAAATTATTAATAAAAATGCCATAAAACTATCCCCTATTTTGTAGACGCTATAACATTTGCGCAAACCAATCAATAAACGCTTTTATTGCGATTTAATTTTTACCAAAAATTTGTAGAAGAATACGTATCGGCCTAAACTGAGGGAAAAAATTATTTTTTTATATATTTTTTGGGGGGATATTTATTATAGCAAAAAGTAAATAATACTGCTTTTTTTTTTTTTTTTCAAAATTGTCGCTCTTTTTTTGTTTATAGCGCAAAAATTAAAAACCTCAGAGGTGATCAAATACCACCAAAAGAAAGCTCTTATTTGTGGGGGAAAAAAAGGACGTCAATTTTGTTTGGGAGCCACGCCGCACGACTGCGCAAATTGTCAGTTAAAGCGGCGCAGTGCCGAATCGCAAAAAGGGCTCTGGTCTTTGGCCAGCCAAATGGTCCGGGGCTGAAGTGGTTAAATAACTTTAATTTAATTTACATTTTTATGTGTCTGACATGATCCCACAGGTGGTGGGGCGGGGGACATTTCATGCCCCGCCCTTCACCTTTAGGAAAGTTAAAACTGAGCAGTCGGCTCGGCAGCCATAGCCATAAAAAGAGGAAAGAAAATCAAGTCAGCCTCCTAGGGCTGTCCATTGCATCCAAGTAAGTGAGCGTCTCCTTATCTCTTCTCCCTCCCTCCTCTCTCAAATCACTCTCCCATCCCTCTCTCTGCAGCCAAAGAGTTCTATTTCTAGCAGCCTGTGCAGTACCTTGCCTTCCTAGGTGTTAAGATGTGGGCTCAAACTGGGATTTGGCTGCAGTGCTGGTGTAGTGGCAGTCTTCCTGCATGTTGCCCCTGACCCCATAGACTTCTTTTAGACCCCTTTCACACTGAGCCGCCCCGGGTGTCAGTGGTAAAGCGGCGCCATTTTAATCGCCGCTTTACCGTCGTTTTATCGGCACTACTCGGCCGCTAGCGGGGGGCGGTATGGCGCCGCTGCCCCATTGTTTTCAATGGGCAGGAGCGGTGTATTCACCGTTCCTCCACCGCTGCAAAGAAGCTGCTGGCAGGACTTTTTGTGACGCCCTGCCAGCGCAGCGCCCCAGTGTGAAAGCACTTGGGCTTTCACACTGGGTTTGCAGCTGAGGCTTTTTTTTCAGGCGCTATTTTTAGTGCTGTAGCGCCTGGAAAAAAGCCTTCGGTGTGAAAGGGGTCTTGGGTTGCACATTTTTACTGCATGTTCTGAAAGTGTACAAAACGTCCTGCATGCTGCATCTTTGGTGCAATTCCAGAAAATGCAGCAAAAAACGCACAACCTAAGGCCCCTTTCACACTGGAGCGGTGGGGGCGTCGGCAGTAAAACGGCGCTATTTTTAGCGCCGCTTTACCGTCGTTTTTGCGGCGGTATTTGGCCGCTAGTGGTGCGGTTTTAACCCCCGCTGGCGGACGAAAAAGGGTTAAAACCGCTCGCATAGCGGCGGTATAGCCGCGCTGCCCCATTGATTTCAATGGGCAGGAGCGGTGAAGGAGCAGTGAATACACCGCTCCTTCACCGCTCCAAAGATGCTGTTTGCAGGAGTTTTTTTTTTTTTTCTCTCCTGCTAGCGCACCGCTTCAGTGTGAAAGCCCTCGGGCTTTCACACTGGAGAAACAGCAGCGGCAGTTTTAGGTCGGTTTGCAGGCGCTATTTTTAGCGCAATAACGCCTGCAAACCGCCCCAGTGTTAAAGGGGCCTAAAGTCAGAGGGACTGCGGCTAAGAAAAACTGCGAGTACACCTGTACTGCAGCACACCAGTGTGAGCCCAAAGGCTTGTACCCGCAGCAGGCACTGCCACTCCACTGAAAAGCAATCAATGCTCAGGTCACTTTTCAGAAGCATTTGACAGGCAGTGAGGAGGTGATATCTAATTTCCTCCCTGCCTGTTTTAACCTCCTAAATGCCAGTCCCTCCAGGTAATGGCATGGTTCACTTTGAACTCCACCATTACTCTCTGTAGATATTAGATGTGCTCTCACTTTATTGTTTGCACATCTAATACATAATGAGAGTTCTGGAAATAAGGTGGAGTTCAAAGTGAATTTCTACACCTAAAGCCACGTACACACGAGCGAAATGTCCGACAAAGTCCAGAAGCTTTTCATCATATATTCCGATCGTGTGTAGGCCTCATCTGACTTTTTTTTTTTTTCTCAAATTCTGACGGACCTAGAAATGGGAACATGTTCTAAATATTTCCGCCAGAACCAATTCCTTTCGGGAGAACCGATCGTCTGTATGCTGTTCCGACAGACCAAAAAAGACGCATGCTCTGAAGCAAGTACGAGACGGAAGCTATTGGTTACTGGCTATTGAACTTCCTTTTTTCTAGTCCCGTCGTACGTGTTGTACGTCACCGCGTTCTGGACGGTCGGACTTTGGTTTGACCATGTGTAGGCAAGACCGCTTGAATGCAATTCCGTCGGAGTTCCGTTGGAGAAACCTTCGGAATTTATTCCGACGGCAAAACCGGTCGTGTGTACAGGGAATTTGTGGAGCACCCCTTTCAGAAGATTTGAGGATATTATTAAACCCAGAGACTGATGGACTTAGGCCACCATAGACAGACTGAAATTTCTGCTGAACTGGCAGAAGTTCAATCTATCTATGAGCAGACTGGTTATACAGAATTCGATCGATCAACTGACTTTAGTACAACCAGCGTGTCTTTTTTTTTTTTTTTTTTTTTTTTTTTTTTTTTTGTCGATCACTGCTAGCTACTATAGCTGCCGGCAGTGATCACTGTATTCTGATGGCTGGGAAACGTTCACCTCAGAGCACACACCGACACATGGCTCTTACAGAAGCTTGGTAAATCAAATGCCAGGCTTCCCTAGCATTACACTTGTGCGGCTGCGACCGAGTCTGGGCACAAGAAAGCACAGGCTCCTTAGAGACACAGAGGGTGGCCAGTAAGAGGATAGCTGAGATATGACGTTATTTACATCCTATCCCTGCCACTCCTAAATCTG